>CAVNZG010001716.1:196321-267042 GCA_963693315.1 Diogma glabrata
AGACGCTTTTTGGCAGCTTTCTTCAATACCGATTGTCCCAAGAGAACACCGCATTTTCCGTCCCAGCCCGATCGTTGTATCAGTTCGTTAGGTTGCCTTTCGGACTCTCCAGCACGTCACAGACCATGACAAAGTTGATGGATCAAGTGATCCCTCCCCAGTTAAGGTCGTGCGTTTTTGTCAATCTAGACAATCTTCTGTTGGTCAGTGATACGTTTGTCAACATATCGGATTACTGGCGTGACTATGGTAAGTCGGCACTCGGCAAAGGTGTTAGACCGAGTTTACGTTTCTTGGACTATGAAACAAGTTCGACGATTCTAAGGCATGGCTGGGTTATTGCTTATTATTGTCGTTTTATTTCCTCACTTTTTGGCCCTCGATATCGGATTTGCTAAAAAGTCCAGTGGTAAATTCCTCTGTACACCGGAAGCAGATGTTGCATTTAACTTGTTATAAAGACATCATTGATTTCGACTCCAGTTCTTCAATGCGACGCTAGTAATGACGGTGTGGGTTGCGTTCTGCTCACATCCGTGGGTCTAATGTTAAAGAAACTTAACTTTGATTTAGTTGACGTGCTGCATGATGAAAGAGTATGGAAGTTGTTGGTTCCTGCAGATTTAACAGAAATATTGATTTCAAATGTTTATGACCGCTATGCTTCTTCTCATGGTGGAGTCGCTAAAACACTTTCCCAACTCCGTCGTTTCTATTACTGGTTTCGGATGTCCAAATAAGTACCAAAATTATGTTTCAAAATGCGAAATATGTAAAGCTGTGGAAGCTCTTAATATTGTGTTTCGTTCACCAAAGGTCAACTTCTTCAAAAACGTGATAATGGGTCAGAAACTACATATATATTGATATTCTAGGTCCATATCCTAGGTGCAAGTCTGGCAGCATCGCTATATTAGTGATTCTTGATCATTTTACCAAGTTCCCATTTCTGTTCCCGCTCCGTAAGTTGTCATCCGAACTCATCTGTCGGGCACTGGAAACTCATGTTTTTTATGTTTTTGGTGTTTCAAAAGTTGCCGTCTCCGACAACAGCTCACTGTTCAAATTCCTTCTTTCACTTTTAAATTAACTTACTTGAATGATTTCATTTTCTTTTTTTGTAATTTGGAATCTTTATTTAAGTAATAATATAAACCAATATCTTTTTTGAATACTCACTGATGAAATCAAGATAATGAAATTGCCATGAAAACGCTTAACCAGCTGTATGTGACAAAGCAATTGTTAGATATTTATAGTCCAGTGGAGAGAGAAAAATTCCATGGAGAGTCAGAAGGAGATAGTCAGAGAATTTCCAAGAAGGGCCTTAGGTGTTTCACCATAATCGGACGTTGATACTGAACTACATGTTCCACACGTTCAGAGGTGGGATTAATGACATGATAAATGATCAAATGGTCAAAATATGTTTGTTAGTATAATTAAAAATAAATTAAAAAGCTGCAAAACAATCACTCACAGAACTATAAAGCATTCTAATCAAACAAAATGTATATGACTGGTTAGAGGGGGGTCTAGAGGTTGCCTCCCTTCTGTGTGGGACGTCCAACAGTCGTCTGATAAGCTCAAATATTAACCTAAATTTTGAACCAATATATATGTCTTAACGACGTCGACGAAAAACTTCTGATTATAAACTATTGTTGTCAAATTTATTCCTATATTTATAGCCTAGACGTTTACTATAACGAAAAAAAGATAATAATTTGAAATTCAAACGAATAATAAAATGTGACACACTGTTTCCCCGCAATGATTAAAACCCATATATAAAAATATATGATGGCTCGTCGTTTATAGCAATCAATCAATATATAGCGTGCTGGTGCCATCCCCACGGAACATTCTGTAAATAGATTTAGGGTGATACCGTTAAGTGAATACGTTTCATCCCCTAGCACCTCTGATATCTACAGTGAAATGAGTAAACAAAGCTGTCACACCCGTAGATCAAAAGTAAAAAACAAATTTACAATAAAAAACTGATGCCTCGATGCGGAAAGATTCTATTTTGTTTATACGTTAAACTTGATCGATTGGCCGCATTTACAGCAAGCAATTTACCAGCATCTCAGTGGTACTCAGTGTAATCTGACCTCGCCGGATTTAACCATAATGGTAAAAAATTCAATTAATAAAATTGGTTTCTATGCAACCTCACATCGGTTAATTGATAGCGATTCTTTGGACGCTTGATAGAGGTAAACAATGTGAGAGTTCTAAGAATCACAACTGAAAATTTTATACAGTTAACCAAACGTTTTGCCAATTGTACTAAATTTTGGTTGATACTACACGTTTGATACGTTTTTTATTCAATATAGGATTTACAATTTAAGTTTATTTGCATTGCATTCTTTGCAATCCTTAAAATTCGTTGGCATGTTAAAATATTGTTATTTTTGATTTAGTTTCTACTCCTGAGAGTGAAATTTTTGTTTTCTATTTTGCTTCTTGGAAGCGCGTTTTCTTTTTCTTTTTTTTAAATTCAATATGCGAAAGTGGAAAATTAGTACTTTTTCATAATACATATACTTGCATAATTGAACAATGAACAATACATTTATCTTATATATTAAATACGCTAAAAAAAACTTTGAGAAGCCTAAGGCTCTTTTGTTCGCCGATGGATTCATTTCAAATTTTTACTGCTAACTGATATTAGTGTAACTTAGATTTTAAAAATTTTTCACACAAATCGGATCATAAATAAAAAAGTTATAAACGAATTAAAATATATTTTTGAATTTAACGGCCCCCTCCATACAATATGAAATGGACTTGCCCAAATCATATATTTTTTTTCACAAAAACGATACGATGTTATTTTGTTATTCTTTTATACGTTGTAATTTGTATTTTATTTTAGTCTTCTTATAAATAACTAAGGAAGAGTAATAGTACTGGAGAAGTTTGATAGTGTTTGCATTCTAGCTGGGTGATACTGTTTACAATTTGCATATTTATATTCTCATTTCTCAAAACAAATAAAAGAAATAATAAATGTTACATCTAGTACGCATGGAGGGATCAGTTTTTATTAATTTGTTAATTTTTTTCTATTTTTTGATCCACGGGTGTGACAACCCCGCGCACTCCAGTCCCTGTTATTGGCACATGAGTCAACGTGAGATATCACATACCACTGGCGATAGCAGTGAGATATCACTAGCCAAGGTGATATCTTAGGGGTGCTGGCGGATGAACTGTATTCAGTCAACGGTAACACTCTCAATCTTAGCTAATGAATATTCCTTGTGTTGGATCCTCATTTATATTTAAACTTCCAAAAAATGTTAAATCGCGAAAATGTTGGAGATGTTTCAGATGAATTGGAGAAATAATTAATAACACTCAGGAATCATTAAGCTTCCATAAAAACCATTTATTGAATATTAAACGATTTCACAATTTAATTTTAGTAATTACTTGAATAACAAATTTTCTTAAATTCCTGTTACAACTTTTAATAATAAAATCTAAAATTAGAGCTTCTTAGCTCATATAAAACCACACCACAACTGACTACAATTAGCTTCAGCAAAATCAATTTTAAATGTTTTGACCAATCAGAGGTCAGGTGAACTCATATTTCACCAATCTAAAATAAGTTGATTACGTGCCTAACATTGCAACTAAGCATTTTTGAACTACTAAAAAATTGAATTCTTGTTTATTATTTGAATTAAGAAATTTTAAATATGAAATTGTTTAATTAACGAAATTTGATTTAGGTGAATACCTTATACAATGTATGTTTATACACCGGGTGTACAATGTGTATAAGAACTTTAAAATTGTACATGACTAAGGGACTGGTGTGGTGGACCACAACACTTGATGCTGGAACGCTGTAGCTTGCTTGAAGAAACGAGCCTTCATATAACTATATATCTGAGCTTTAATCATTGAAAAATATACTGCGTCCCATAATCAAGGATTATGCCATTAGCTGGACTATTGGCAAACCAATTTTAGTTTTGTTCCTGCAACTTTTTAAACAAATTTGCTTTTTATCTCTTATTAACTTCCCGATATGGGAAGTTATTGTTTTTGGGTCGATTTTCGAAATCAGAATTTTTTTGATATCTTTACGTTTCATGACCTCCTGAAGCTGTTTAGACTAGTTTTGGCTGGCAGTCTGTATGTGTGTGTGTATGTATGTGTATATCGCTGTGTGGAGAATTTTTGCCCAACGCTTTCTCTATAACGAATCGGTTGATTTGAACGAATCGACGCAATCAATACGCAATCGACGTATCTTGTCGTAACTTAGAGCCCAGTCCTTTTCTAGCGAAATTAAATCATTTGTTTTTTAGTGGTTTCCAAAAAACTAAAAATTATCTCTTGCAAATATCATGAGATTAATAAATAATGCTATCAAGGTCATGAAGCTTCCATATTGTTTGTCATCATGTCAGACATTTATAATGACATTTGTATAAACAATTGCTATCTTAGTTCTTGAGATTTTTAACAAAATGTGAAAAAACTACGTGTTATTTTCTTTATGCAAACGAATGATATCTGGATGAAACTTGTGTATGTAAATGTGCTGCAACCGCATCAGTTTACTTGAATATCAAAAACCTGAGTTATTTTCTAAATTTGACAAAAAGGTCAGAGGTTCGAGAGTAGATTGCTTGGTCAACTGTTTATTAACTTCCCGATATGAGAAGTTATTGTTTTTGAGTCAATTTTTGAAGTCGAAATTTTTATAATATTTTAAGACCTCCTAAAGCTGTTTAGGCTATTTTTAGCTGGCAGAATGTATGTGTGTGTGGGTATGTGCGTATGTATCATCGTATGTGGACAAACATTTGTCCAACGCTCTCTCAACAACGGATGATCCGATTTCAACTTCACTTCACAATCGATATATCTTGGCGTAACCTACAGCCCAGTCCTTTTCTAATAAAATCAGTTCATTTATTTTTTAGGGGTTCCCAAAAAACTGAATATCATCTCTTGCAAGTATTACTAGAATAAATAATGCTATCAAGATCATTTACCTCCCATTTTGTTTGTCATCGTGTCAGCCATTTATAATGACATTTGTATAAACGAATGCTATTTTACTTTTTGAGTTTTTTTAAGAAAATTTTAAAAATAGTCGTTATTTTCATTACGCAACCGCATGAGAACCTGATGAAACTTTTGAATTAAAATGAGCCGCAAACGCATCCGGTTTTATTTGAATATGGAAAATGTGCTATTTTGAATCAGCTATTTTCAAAATTTGGCAAAGGAATCGGGGAAGATGTCTGTGGTTTGTTGAACAACTGTTTTTTTTAGACTTCTCAGTCTTGACATTCAATTTTGTTGAAACTTAGAGCATAAGGTTTTTGTATTGTTTATAGTAGTTTTGCAACTTGTTCGAAATTTCTTCTCTCAACCCTCTCTAAGGAACATCTGAAATAATGAGCTAACCGCTATAGTTTTCGTTCAATCTTTACATCATTGTCTATAACCGTGAATTTTTTCAATTTTTCGCTTCTGTAATGTTCGAAGATAAAGAGTGGGAGAGAAACAAATTTTCACATTTTTATAAATAAGTCAGAAACCGTGTTTTCGAAAAATACAAAAAAATTATTTTGGAACTACAAAAAAAATCACCTTATGACACCCCATTTGTCCAAGTCAAAAATATTTTTTGTCAAAATTTCTACTCGCAACCCCCTCCAAAGAACAATTGAAATTATAACGACCAAAAAAAATTTTTCATTTTTTTTGCCAATTTTTTAAAATTTTTTCTTTTGTAATGTTCGAAGATAAGTGGGGGGGACAAAAGTAAAATTTCACCTTTTCTAAAATAAGTCCATTACTGTGCTTTCGAAAATTTGAAAAAAAAAAACTGTTTTAGACTAGAAAAAAATAACCTTTCATATGCCTGACTAGAATTCTTATTTCGGTTCGAATAAGGATGATGTTTGGCCAACCAAACTGGACATTCGGCCCTAATGAGCATTCCATATGACGACCTCATGCTGAAAGTAACGCATGTCCACATTCGTATTCCATTTGGACTAGCTAATGCAGGCTGCATTAGGTCTAAATTTGTGCTGCCGAAGAATATTTTCTGAATGCAGCAAACTATACTATGACCAAATCACGGCCTAATAAGACTAAAAACATCAGTGTGAGTCAATCATATTTCCATATTTTTTCCTGATGATGTTCCCAAGCGGTCACCCGTTTAAGCTGTAGACCTTCGCTGTGTTGCTTAACTTCCTTGTAAGTGATGTTGTCGTCTTAGCCACTTTTCCATCTCACCCATAAATATTTCTTATCATACTTTTTGTAAATAAAATTCCTTGTTGTTATTTCGCAGAGTTTTTTATTATTAAATATATTTAATTAATGCGCTCGATCTGATTTCGATTTTTACATCATCTTCAGGAGCTTACAAAAGACTGATTTAAATTTAAAATTTAAATTAACATATTACATCATGGTAACTCAATAAACATATTACAAAAATATTTCTTATTCTTATACATAACTTAAACTTTTAAGGAGTAGACTAGGATTCTTTTAAGGAGCCATCATGTTTCGCCAAGTACTAGCGGTAAAATCTATCGAATTTATATCTTATCATCATTGATTATTTATGTGAGTTTTCATATATTTCTTCGATTTGTATGAATTGTAATTCGCCTAACTTTTAAATTTCTAAAAAATATGATGTACTGTCAAATTCTCAAGAACAACAGCCTCTGTTTCTAGCTTGGTACCCAAAACGAAACGTTTCCATTCATCACAATAAAGTCAGAAATTCTCAAAATAACTTCATTGTTTTTCAATTGGTACTATAGAGTCATTCATTTTTATCGATTGACTATTATACTCATTAGTATAAAGAAGCTGTTGCCGCAAAAATACATCATTCAAATATACGTCCTGAGTCAGTTGACTAGCAAAGTTTTTAAGAATGAGGGGTAGAATACCGTTGGGGCCAGCAGATTTGTTGATATTGATAGAACAAAAGTTTAATATTGGACAACAAGCTGTTGACTTGACAACAGTTGAAAAAGGAATGTTTGTTCAATAAATAGTGAGTCCATGGATGCCTCTACACAGAACAACTTGAGAAGACTACTTTTAAAGTCGTATTTCTTAGGAAATTTGAAATATTATGGTCAAGTCTATTCGAATATATATTCAATTCTATTCGCATACAATACATTGTAAATATTAAATGAACTTATTTTCGACTATTATCATAAATCTTGTATATAAGCTTTTACACGGAGAGAAGTTTTGCACTAACTATAAATACAAAAAAAGACATGCGCGCTTCGAAATATTTCAGTAAAAATATTTCTGTCTAATAGTGAACTTCGACTTCTCGTAAGTAAATTTCATTACTTACGAGACGTTACAGTAAAATAATTACTAACGAGAAGGCAAAATTTTTTATTGAATAGAAATATTTTTACTGAAATATTTCAAAACGCGCACTTGTCATTTTTTGCACTTATAGTTAGTGCAAAAACTCTTCTCTGTGTACAAAAATTTCTAGGCATTTCTTTGTCCTGCCTTACTTCGGCTAACCTGTCAATTGCATTATACGGTTGACATTCGTGATTTGAAGTTCATACCTAACTTGAGGATCCTACTATTTGTCCTTATGGAAGCTTTATGACGGTTCCGAACGTAAGCCGCATTTGAGTATTTTCTTGACCTGCATAATGATGAGATAGCGCCGCAGTTAATAGGCCTTCCGAAGTAGGGCATATTACTAGTCGTCCTAATGACGAGGTAACTCCGTAATTGTTAGGTTTTCCGAATTTTGGTATTCCTCATTCGGCCCGAAAATATTTTTAGGTCTGTCGAACTACAAATTCTAGTTGGGTGATACCCCCCACTTGACATGACCAAAAATATTTTGTTTTCGTAATTTTTACTCTCAACCCCCTCCAATGAACATTTGAAATTATAACAAATAAAACAAAAAAAACGGTTTTTTGTACGCTAAATCCCTACAACCTTGAATTTTTTGCAATTTTTTGCTTTTGTAATGTTCGAAGTTAAGGTGGGGGGACAAAAAAATAAACACACTTTTTTGGAAATAACTTAAAAACTAAGCAGTCGATAATTCATTGAAATGTTTTTTTGAAATATTTGGACTTTTTTTGATTTTTTTAAACCAAACTCGATTCCTTAAAACAAACTTTTGTTTTACTATCTCTTTATCAATGTCCATAAAATATTGATAAAAACAAATATTCATAATTTTTTTGTTGTCAGTAGGCGTGGACAAATACATTGTATTACTGTAAAAAATTTCAAGTTGATAGCATTTATAGTTTTTGAGAAAATCGATTATGTAGAAATTCGGACGGACACCGAAGTCTCACTAATAGGGTACCGTTTTTACTTTTTCAAAGTACGGAACCCTAAAAATGGTGATATTGTTTGAGAAAAATCGAAAAAATTTTAGCAACGTTGACAAAGTAGACTTTAAGTAGACTCCACCGCTAGTTTTTTACTTCACCACAATTTTAAATTGTGTGAAGTAATGCAATCTATCGTGAAAAAAAAAAAATCTTACATACCCCAAATTTTATTTTATCTTTTGTTTTGGACCATCCTCTATCTAAATAGCCAAAAAAAATTTTGGTGTACGTCTGTGTGTGCGTGTGTGGGTGGGTGGCTGGGTGGGTGGGTGGGTGGGTGGGTGGGTTGGTCGAGTTTTCTGCATAGGATCTTGATGAAACTTTGGCACATGATACAGGTTCACTTGAAAATGGAAGATCTGGATTCATTTCAAATTTGGACAAAATGGCGGGGGGTCTCCCGAACACCTCCAAGTTTAAATCTTGAATAACTTCTGATCCCGGGTTATGATCTTATTGAAACTTAGTATATAAGGTTTTAGTACTGTTTCCAATATTTCTGCATACCAACTTCCGGTTTGTCACTTCCGGTTAAAAAGTTTTTTTTTCAGGTGTTTATCCCTACTGTACCCTACAATTACCGATCGATTTTCATGAAACGTTGCGAAAAGCTTTTAAATAATATGATAAAGATTTTATCAGCTATTGGAGCACATTGGATAAAGGGTTGGGGGGTCCACCATACAACAGGTGGTTTTTTCCACAAAGTTTTTAAGTTTGTTGGGAGCATAAAACATTCATTCGTGAATGAATTTTGATGACACTTTGGAAAAAGACGCAAACATGTATGACAAAGAACTGATTAGTTTTTGAGCGATAGTGAACAAAGTGGTGGGGGGTCCCTGGAGCACCTGTTTTTTTGAAAGCTCTATAACTTCTGTACCTGATAAGCGAATTGGATGAAACTTGGTACATGAGTATGTAGTACGGTTCACAATAGTTCTGCATCCCAACTTCCGGTTTTTCACTTCCGGTAAAAAAAATTCTTTTGTACTTTTTTGAAGTTTTTTCAGTGTCTTTATGCACACTACAGCCCACAATAATGAAGTGATTATGATGAAACTTATGGAATAGAGTTCCAATTAGTGTGAAAAGATAATTATCATGTTTTGGGACACATTGATCAAAGTGGTGGGGGGTCTACCATACAAATGCTGACTTTTCACACTTTGTTTTTAAAGTTTGTTGGGAGCATACAGACTTCATTCATTAATTTATTTTAATGAAACTTTGGAAAAAGATGGAGACTTAAGTAACAAAGAACTGATTAGTTTTTGGATAATATTGGAATAAGTGGTGGGGGTCCTCCCGAACACCTGTTTAATGTGTAACACTTTTTTCAATGTTTGTTGGGAGCTCACAGCATTCGTTCGTGAACGAATTTTGATGACACTTTGGAAAAAGATGCAAACATGTATGGCAAAGAACTGATTAGTTTTTGAGCGATAGTGAACAAAGTGGTGGGGGTCCCTGGAGCACCTGTTTTTTTGAAAGCTCTATAACTTCTGTACCTGATAATCGAATTGGATGAAACTTGGTACATGAGTATGTAGTACGGTTTACAATAGTTCTGCATCCCAACTTCCGGTTTTTCACTTCCGGTAAAAAAAATTTTTTTGTACTTTTTTGAAGTTTTTTCAGTGTCTTTATACACACTACAGCCTACAATAATGAAGTGATTATGATGAAACTTATGGAATAGGGTTTCAATTAGTGTGAGAAGATAATTATCATGTTTTGGGACACATTGATCAAAGTGGTGGGGGGTCTACCATACAAATGCTGACTTTTCACAATTTGTTTTTTAAGTTTGTTGGGAGCATACAGACTTCGTTCATTAATTTATTTTAATGACACTTTGGAAAAAGATGGAGACTTAAGTAACAAAGAACTGATTAGTTTTTGGATAATATTGGAATAAGTGGTGGGGGTCCTCCCGAACACCTGTTTAATGTGTCACACTTTTTTCAATGTTTGTTGGGAGCACACAGCATTCGTACGTTATCGAATTTTGATGACACTTTGGAAAAAGATGCAAACATGTATGGCAAAGAACTGATTAGTTTTTGAGCGATAGTGAACAAAGTGGTGGGGGGTCCCTGGAGCACCTGTTTTTTTGAAAGATCTATAGCTTCTGTACCTGATAAGCGAATTGGATGAAACTTGGTACCTGAGTATATAGTACGGTTTACAATAGTTCTACATCCCAACTTCCGGATTTTTACTTCCGGTAAAAAATTTTTTTTTGTACTTTTTTGAAGTTTTTTCAGCGTCTTTATGCACACTACAGCCCACAATAATGAAGTGATTATGATGAAACTTATGGAATAGGGTTCCAATTAGTGTAAGAAGATAATTATCATCTTTTAGGACACATTGATCAAAGTGGCGGGGGTCTACCATACAACTGCTGACTTATCACACTTTGTTTTTAAAGTTTGTTGGGAGCATTCAGATTTCATTCATTAATCAATTTTAATGGCACTTTGAAAAAAGATAAAGACTTTATTGACAAAGAATTGACTAGTTTTTGGACAATATTGGGATAAGTGGTGGGGTCCTCCCGAACACCTGTTTATTGTTTCAATGTTTGTTGGAAGCATACAACATTCGTAATTAAGTAATTTTGATTACACTTTGCAAAAAGATGCAAATATGTATGGCAAGGAACTGATTAGTTATTTTAGCGATAGTGAACAAAGTGGTAGGGGGTCCTCCAAGCACCTCTTATTTTGGAAGCTCAATAACTTCTGTACCTGATAATCGAGTTGGATGAAATTTGGTACATACACATTTAGTACGGTTTACAACAGTTCTGCATCCTAACTTCCGCTTTGTCACTTCCGATAAATTTTTTTTACTTTTTCTCGTACAACAGAATTTATGTTTGTTGGGATACTACTGCCTGCTTTAATATTTTTATTATGAGAACTACGAAGTTCATAATATAGGTTAGCTTTTAATTAAAGTATTTTATGGATATTAGCTCATTATATATCCAGAACACTATGTTTCCAGAGCTGTGGTGAAGTCAGCCTATGCATCAGCGTCGCAATATTTTTTTTAAATATATAGTGCAATGAAAACCTTCTTTCCAGTGTAACCAAAAGATGAAAAAATGACGATTAATTACAAGTCTTAGAAAGAGAATTTCAATTTATTAAAGTTTTAAGAAAATATCTTTATGTTACCTATTTAACTTAACGGGAAGTTCTTGGCGTGGCCGCTATGGTCACACCCTACCCTACTAGTTAATTTTTCTTTTTAAATATATGAATGAAAAATAATCAGAACTCTTGCTGATCAGTTCGGATATATGACAAATTAGCGATCAAATAAGCTTACTTGAAAACTTATTTGATCGCTAATTTTTCATATATCCGAACTGATCGAACTGAGCTAGAGTTCTGAATATTTTTCATTCATATATTTAAAAAGAAAAATTAAAAATTATATGCTAGCATTTCTCATTACCACTTTTTGAAATCATTGCTTCTACGTCAACAAAATATATTCGCAAAAACTTTATTTATAAGCGTAGCGAAGCACGCCGGGCCCTCCTAGTTACAAATAATATTTATTTTTAAAACGTTATGCAGCCCATCCACTTTGAAACATGCTTCAAAACTTGGTTTACAAACTTGTTTGCATGTTTACCATACATTATGAAACGTGTTTGTAAACTTGGTTGATAAACTTACAATTATAGATGTCAGTTTCTATTGTTATTTTATTAAACTCTTCCATACACAGTGAAACATGTTTACAAACCATTAGCTCCGCCTACTTAAAATCAAAGCGTTTTGATTTTACTAAAACCAATTCGCAAACCGTCAAATTGGTTTGCAAACTTCACCATACACTATAAAACATTCTATAAACACAACCCAAGTTTTGAAACATGTTTCAAAGTGGATGGGCTCCTTTATAAATCATCAAATTTAAAACAAAAATAAAATGTGTGAGCATATGAAAGGAAATATTTGATTTGATTGAGGAGTAAGTTCTTTAACTGAAAAAAATAAGTAAAGGTTTTAAAAATTTTCTTTGCACAAGTTGTAGCGGATTGCATCTTTGATTCCCTAGGGAGTAAAAACTAACAAACTAACACAAAAATTAAAGTTTTCATAGAAACAGAATTTTTTTACGAGAAATTCAAACAAATTTGTATAAAAACCACCTACTATGATGAAAATTAAAAATTATAATTTTCGTTCTCTTTAAATGATTGGATTTAGTTTTTAACATCTTAATTATATTGTGGTTGTACATAAAATAGTATATAAACCTCGGGAGAGAGCATGTTATCTCCCTCAGGGATATGTAACCAAACAGACCTCGGAAGAAAAACAGGCACTTCTCTCCCTTGGTGTATAATCTACTATTGTATCACGAAAAACAATGACTGAGTTTTTCACCAATTTTGATTTCTATATTTAATTTAACCATTTATTTATTGCAAAACTAATAATTTCATTTGAATGTTTTTACTGTTTCGTTTTTAAAAAGATGTAAATCTATTGGTATCTCTACCGTCGATTATCTCACAACTTACAAATCCAATCGACCTGAATTTTTTATTTAATTTTACAGTTTTTGAAATATTGTAAAAAGATGCAATTCCCTGTGTATATCCTCAATAACTCAAAATAATATCCTATTCAAATCTATCTTCCAAAATGGTTTGAGTCATTTTTTTCCGACTGTAATATTTGAAATTAACGCTTCCATTTGTTCTCATTTCTCAACACACAATCACAATCCTTCAAAAGTCCAACACTGTTTAAATTAATTTAATATAATTAATCAAAATATATATATACTGATATTTTTTCATTCCCATTTTGTTAAATCTTATTGGTTGTTTAAAATTTTATGAAGATCGTCAATTTATAGTTTTCCTCAATTGAGATTTTTAACTTATTAATTGGTTGGCAAAGTAATAATATGAAATAAGTTATGACATTTAATTGTTTTGATTTATGTTGTTTCTCTTTTAAATATTAAGAACAAGAAGTGCAATAATTTGTTATATTTGTCTTGAATTTTATTTTTAGCAAGATTACGTTCAATTAAGAAAATATAATATTTGATTGTTATAAATAATAAGCTGACATATAATAATGAGCTTCTTTATTTATTTTTTTTTTTTCATGTGAATATATGTACATGAAAGTAATTAATTCGAATTGAAATATTTCGCTGAAGGCTATAATTGGAGTTACTTGATTACTTTTTGCATTTAAGTATAAAAACTTCTACAAACTTATTCTTGGGAGAACATTAATTGTGTCTTCGATTGGTAGTGTCTTTAAATTTTCGTTTTAATGATGTGTTGTTGATCTAAAATGTAAAGATAAAATATGGAGGGGCTGAAATCTCACAGCTCTGAGATATCAAGACTTCGGTCTGGGTTAAGGATTTGTATATAGTTTTCAGCAAAATACTTTTATGAGGACATGGTTTTTAGTTTTGGGCAGCGATGTATATCAAACATAACTCTTTGTTAAAGTACAAATATTTTTTATCTCAGTTTAAAAAGTTATTACAAAACTAACACGAAACATCAATACGTTGCCGGAAAATTATAATCAAAATTCCAAAATTATTGTTAAATTAAATAAAATCAAACTTTTTCGAAATTCCAAAAATTAGAATAAAATCAAATATTTAAATATTTTCTAAATTCCAATAATATTTCAAAAATTCTTAAAAATTCAAACTTTTTCCAAAATTCCAAAAATATTGCAAAAATTATTACAAAATCAAAAATTTAAAAATTTTTTCAAAATTCCAATAATTATAATAAAATCAAAAATTTAAAATTTTTCAAAGTTCTAAAAATATTCCAAAAACTCTTACAAAATCAAAAATTAAAACTTTTGCCGAAATTCTAAAAATATTGCAAAAATTATTACAAAATCAAAAATACAAACTTTTTCAAAATTCCAAAAATATTTAAAAAACTATAACAAATTCAAAAATTTCCATGTCCAATTTCATTTTAAATTCCATTTACGTCATAAAACAGCTACATTTTTTTTCCAAAAAATAAGCTAAAAAAATAAATGAAATCATTTTTGACACACTTGACATTATTTTTTGACAAACTTATAATGCCATAATTCTCAATAATCATAATAAAATTTCATTTCAAACAAACAATGTTATTTTTTTTCCAAAAATTAGGTAAAAAACTAAATAAAAATCTTTTGACACACTTGACAACATTTTTTTGACAAGCTTATAATGTCATAATCCTCAATAATAATAATAAAACTTCAATGCAAACAAACAATTAATTTTATTTTTTTTCCAAAAAATTGGGTAAAAAAATAAATAAAAATCTTTCTTTTGACACACCTGACAACATTTTTTTGACAAACTTTTAATGCAATAATCTAGATTTTGGTCTCACATACTAATCCCGACCATCAAGATTTCTCCAAATTCAATGTTCCTACTCGTAATCACTTAAAATGAACGTTATTTAAGCAAAAAATATGCAAATTTCCTTGTTTTGACACACTTGACGATTTTTTGACACACTTCCGGTACAGTTATCAAACACATCGTTCTTTCGGCTCTTCCCATTGAGTAAACCTATTTTTAGAAAAAAAAATTTTGAAATCCGTCCAGCTGTTTTCTAGATTTCGTCGGTTGTGACGGCCGGCCGGACGGTCGGACAGCTGGACGGCCGGACGGCCGACAGGCAGACACACATTTTTTTTTTTCGCTTTTTTAGAATCAGTATGTCCTTAAACGTCGAGAAATGCCAAAAAAAGTGGGGGTAAGAATTTCACTTTGAGCTCTTGAATGTAATACCGAAGTAATTATTCACTAAGTGCAAATAATTTGGCAGTTTGGAGGCCAATGTTAAGGAGTTCCAGGTATTTAGGTATACAGCAGAAACCTTTTGTTGTATTAAGTAAAAACATTACACAACTAATTGTATCTGTTTCATTTTACAAGACAGAATATGCTGTTGAAATTTCTCTGATATAAGATAAACATTTTAGAACCAAAAAACTAGATTATTCCAAATTAGATTATCTCCTACAAATCTATCTTCATCTCCCCAAAAATAAAACGAACCAAATCCTATAAATAAGAAACACAATCAAAATATAAAGCACAAAACACAAACCACAAAACAAAAACTTAAATTGAATGGTGTGAAATAATAACACTTCAGGATTTTATCATGACGACCACAAAGAAAATCAACCGCCAAATAACATAACAAAACGCGAAAAAAAACAAAAATTGAAAGCAAAATAAAATTATTTTTCGTTTTCTTTACTTCTTCGATTTTATTTTCGTTGATCGATCTCAGTAATAATTACCATGATTTATGTTATTCAATCGAAATCGATTTTTTCTGTTTTGTGTTTGCAAATATATATCATATTTTGGTTTAGGATAAAAAAAATCGAGATTGCAAAAATATAATAAATAATATTATATTTTTATGTTTTGCATAAATAAATAGAATACGTAACTGAATAATATATTCTTGTTAGCTTCCGTAACGTTTTTTTCTGCTAGATTTTTAAATTGGATTAGATATAAAATTGCAGAAAAAGTTAATTTGATTAGATAATTATACATGTATAAAATTATTGAAATACAGAACAGATACATTTTCGATAAAAAATATTTAATCAAAACATATCGGTTAAGTTTTAATTAACTTTACCATCTACGTACTCTCCTTGCTATTATATAATCCACTCAGCTCTAGAACACAAAATCTGCTACAATCAACAGTTTATTCCAAAAAAGTATCGAACATATTTTCATTCTTATATTGGTTTTATTTTTAATTTTAACACATAATTACTGATCATATAATTTGCTTTCATTTTTTGCGTTTTGTTATACATACTTACTTTTTTTGTAAGCCACAAATTTGCATTGGTTTTGATGTGATTTTAATGTGAAAAGAGGAATTGCATATATAATTATAATGTTTGAAGGTAGATGCTAAAGTAAACGAATAAAAATAAACAAATTTAATTTGGTATAATTAAAAGATTGCTACCGATGATTTTATTTGATAAAAATACACGTATATATACTTAGTTTAAATTTAACAGAGAAGTTTTGACCTTCTTGCACCTTGACACCAACTAAGAGCTAAAATGTGCTGAGATATAAGATGTCACAATTCTTGAGGATTGAAATAAAACTGAAAGCTTAATCGATCAACGGTTCCAGGAATGGCAGTATATTTAGTGTCAAGATATTGTTGTTAGTTTGCACTAGTTTCTTTTGACGGTTTGTATTGAACACCAGTGCGTTCATGATGATCGAATCATAATCAGGAACATATGATGGGTCGCGTGCCTTGAGATGATTCCAACTTGTCTCAGTCTGTGAGTTCGTATATGTCGCCTCAGCTCATCACAAATGCTGAATTGCACTCAAAAGGTTCAAAAGAAGGCGGAGTCTAATGTGCAAAAATAGATACTCTGATGACCTCAAAATCCGGCGAAACAATCCCATCACCACCACCAAATCAAATATTATTATTACATCTAAAAGGGTTCTCTTATTCCATTATTTGTAACTGATCCAAATCTTCATACTTTTTTAGCACTAGCTAACCATAGTGACTAAAATCTATGTTTATAATAAAACTAAATTGTTGCACCAGCAACGAACCAGGCGATTTGTTGACTAACACCAATATAATAATATAAACGTCGTTGCGCCAAATGTACAGGTAATAATACAAATAAATCATTGCACCAAAGTTACAGGTGATTGTTGAATAATAATAATAATATAGATAAACCGTTGCGCCAAAGGTCCAGATGATTGCTGAACAATATCATTACAAATTATCTTGGCGCCAAATAAACTGGGAATTGATGACAAATTATTACAAATATAAAAGTTATTAAAACAATTAGTGTAAATATGTTGTGATAAAATCAAATATCTAATTTCACCAAAATCCATTATACCAATGTTTCTCAACCGTTGGTCTGCAGACCATTATTGGTCCGCAGTAAAGGTTTATCGGTTCGTGAATTTCATTATATTTATTACAATTTTGTTTTACTCGAGCGGTTTTTTTCCTCCTCAAATATGAATACAACTTGACAAATTAGAATTTTTTCTACGATCGCATATAAAAATTCTATTTTCATGCAGACTTAATCCTCTGTGAAAATGTTTTTTTTCACTTGTGTAAAATCATTTTCAATAAATAAAAAAATTGCATTTTCTATGTATTTTCATAGAATTTTGTAAAGTTTTTAAATCAAAGCAATCATAGATTTCTAATTAAATATTTTATAATAAATATCGTTTACATATTTACTATCGTAGAAAAAATTAAATTTCTTCGCGAGATGATATAAATGTAAATAAATGTAATAAAAAAAAATTTACTTTTACGTAAGTAAGAGTAAAATTTTTTTTTTATTTCACTCCTTTGGAGTCGATTTTATTATTTTATTTCATTCCACATGTAGAAAAGGAAAATTAGTACTTTTTCGACACTCTTTTTATTTATTTAATTACGACACTTGCTTAATTGGACAAACCATTCAGAAATATAATTTATTTTTATTTTAATACGCATCAAATTTGAAGCAAAAATAGATGTGTGAGTATACATATGAAAAAAAAAATATCCCTCCGGCAACTACAAATATAGGTTTAATCTTGTTTTATTAACAATAATAATTGTGTGCGTTATTTGTCTTAATAGAATAAAAGAGCTGTAAGTTTTATTCTGAGGCTTGATTGTAGCGGAACACAATGTTAGTATTTTATTAGGTCAATTACATATTTTATTTTTCAAGCAAAAGTTTAGATATTTGCGAAAGAATAAAATTAAAACACCAACCCAATACAACGTTTCATCCTTCCATCAGAGTAACATGTATTAATGTAAATTGAATTATTTCAAAATTTATTGGTAAAACAAGAAAAACGAATAAAGAAAATAATGAATTTTATTTTATTTTTTTGTATGATTAATTCCAAACAAATAAATAAATTTTATTCAATTTCAATACCTATTCAATTGTTTGGTATTTTGAAATGAAATGACCTACAATGCAAGACTACAAACTTTATATTAATGAGAATGGAGAAACCAAAAAATCATAAAAAAAAATATATGTTTTCACAATCGAAATTCAATTCAATTTAATCGTACTAACCTTTGCTTTTTTCAGTATTCGAGAGAGGGACATGCGCATTAGTTTGAATTTATTGTTTTTTATATAATCAGAGCGAAAATGTTTTGGTTAATTTTTTTATAAAATACAATAAAATGAAATCAAAAAAATTAATTTCAGAGTTCAGTACAATCAAATAAATTGTTTTATTGCGTACCACAGTATTCACGCAACAGAATAAAATTAACAGCTGTTTATTTTATTCTATTAAAATTAATAACGCAAATAATTATGGAGCTAAAAAAAACAAAAGTAAACCTATATTTACAGTCGCCGGAAGGATAAAACGATTTATTTGATTTTATTGAGCTCTGAAATAAATTGTTTTGATTGTTTTTAATAAATAATTTGATTGTACTTTATAAACAAAATCAATAAAAACGTTTCCGATCTGATTATATAAAAAACAATAAATTGAAACTAATGCGCATGTCCTCCTCTCGAATATTGAAATAGGCAATAGTTAGTAGTTTGATGTCTTCCTTCAAAATCAGTTGAGAAACACTGCATTTTACCACCTTCAAATGATGATCACGACGATAAATTTTATCACTCTCTTTTGTATTCATTAATTAATTTTCAACATACGATAATATTAACAAAAATTAGCAATCCAACCATTGATTTTTTTTTATCTACCAATCCACCTTGATTGTGATTCACCAATCAATATAACAACCAACCGTTATGGTAAGATAAAATGTAAGAAAAAATAATGAAACAAAAACATTTCAATAAATTGATTTATTTTTCTTTTCCAATATCACAAATTACACCAAAATTAGATGCTTACAATTCATGCAGATGCTTACATGCTATTAATTTAAATATTAATTAAACAACTAAATTTTTCTTATTTCCTTTAATTTACTTTGATCAAAATATCATCATTTAAAAAAAAAAACAAGTTCCACCAATTATAATATAAGAACGAAAAATTTTAAACGTTTATCTATTTTTAATTATTTCTAATTTAATTTAACAAAAAAATGTATCTATAAAATCAACTAAATATATTTTTATACATATATTAATTAACAACACATGTCCAGAAGATGTCTAAAAGTTAAGCTTGAATTTAATTTTATTTTGTGACATCATGGAGGATATCAGTTACGATATGCCTTTCTCTCTTTTTTTTTTTCATTAGATTTGAGGAATTTGGCTGCAGCACAAACAAAATCTTTTAGGAGATTAAAAATTATTTGTAAATTAGATAGGGACCCCCGACGGCCTTTGAATCCCAGAGAGTCAGTCGAAGCGGCGTCGAATACCGATCCAGAATTGAGGAAAATTATCTACAATCATCAAATCCTAAGCAAACCATCCTTAGCTCCCAGATAATTAATTATCACTTAAATTCAAACCCCTATAATTGTCTACAATCTAAAGCAGATTCACCATCTCACTCAACACAAAACCAACTTTATCCAGATTCCATCGATGTCTGGCATATTTTAAACATCGTCGAATACTTAAAAGTGTCATAAGCGACACTTAGATATCACTCCTGATGATTTACGACCTTACGCGAACATCACTATCGGTAACGAGAACCATGGGAGCGGGCTCAGAGAAAATTATAACTAATCCCCACGTACCATTCCATTCTCTCACTACAAGCATTTGTATTGCCAGTGGGCAGAAGCAAAGAGTCATTGGCTACATATCAACACCTATTTACTACCAGCATAAATCAAGAACAATCAAATTCTATCTTGTCCCATCCCTGCAATTCTTTTTTTTTTTTTAACGGCGTTCATGTTCCATGTAGGAGCGTTGCCAGGTTAATCAGCTTTGAATAATCACCATGGTCATTCGCAACAGCGGCATAACTACCATGGCAGCCGATTTTTTTAAGGTCGTTTATTACGTCAGTCTCTTATTGTAGTCGTGGTCTACTTCGCGGTCGCCCACTCCCTGAGTTACTAACGTAAATTTTTCTAATCATTCCAGACTGTGAATCGGCTCGCAGAACGTGCCCAAATGCAAGCAATCCTATTAGAACGGATACAACCTATTATATCAGGACCCTCAAGAAGGTCTCTGATCTCAAAGTTATACCGGGTTCTATACTCTCCATCGTCTGTCTTAAGTGGACCAAAAATGTAGCGTAGGATCTTACGCTCAAATACAGATAAATGCGATTCGTCATTTTGTGTAAGGGTCCACGTTTGTGACCCACACATCACAACCGGTCTAATCAATGTCTTGTATAACTTGAGCTTGGTGTTAGTTGGTACATACGGTGATCCAAGGCGATTCAAGCTTTTATATCTGTAGGTATGCTGTTGTTTGAGTCAAACATTGGTCCCAAGTATTTAAAAGATTCAACTTCTTCAATTCGTTCATCGCCACACATCAAATCTTTCTTCTCAGCCTCTCTTGAAACATTCATATGTTTGGTTTTATTGTAGTTAATTTGAAGACCAATCTAGCACCACTCTCAAGCGACTTGAAAGTCTCACACATAACAGCTTCACTTCGGCCGAGGATGACATCTTCAGCGTGGGCGATCATATGTACTGAGTTTATTATTGACAAGATATTGTTGTTAGTCGGTAGATTTTTTGACGGCACACATATTCCAAGGCTAAATTAAAAAGTATAGGAGAGATAGCATCACCTTGTCTTAAACCGGAGTCAACATTAAAAAACTAACTTTGATATTTCGTTCTCTACTCGTACACAGCATTGAGAGTTCTGTACTGTCATTTTGCATAGTGATACCAGTTTACCAGGAATTCTCATCGACACCAGAGCAGACCATAGAGTCTCTCGTTCGAGAGAGTCGTAGGCCTGCCTGAAATCAATGAAGAGTTGGTGCACAGGTATGTTGAACTCTCGGCACTTTTCCAAAATCATCTTTATCGAGAAAAGTGCATCGGTGGTACCTCGACCCCGCCGGAAGCCACAGTGATACTCTCGAAACAGTTGTTCAGCAAAAAGATTGATTTTTGATAGCAAAATATAGGAAAAGATCTTATATGCTGTGCAGAGTAGAGCGATTCCTCTGTAGTTTGCACATTGGATGTTAAGATTTCATCCAATGAGACCAGCTTTAAAAGTTTTTATTTGTTGTTCTGGTGCTGTGGCTTGAAGAACAGCCTTACGATCTATTTGATGTTGTTAAAACGGGCCTTAATTCTTATTCAGATTAAAACAGATAAAATGATAGTAATTTAGTATTCGATAATATAGCAAATGAGTCGGTCATTAAATTTTCATTGTAAATTAAAACTCAAATTATTGTTGAATAAATTTTGAATAATAAATAAAAATTAATTAGTTTGTTTATACTAAATTTATGTGAATTTTATTTGGCGTCATATGAGTCTACATCTGTGTTTTATTACAACATTTATTGGTCCTTCGAGTGCCGGATTGTTCGAGAATTTGTTCGAGAAGCCAAGCGGCGTCATTTGCAAATCTAAGTATCATTTAAATTTTATTATTTTAATTTTTATTGGAAATAAACAAAAAAACATTTTTCAAACTTTATTATTAAAAATTATATGTATGGATTTTTTATGAAAGTTTTTCAAGTGCAACTAATAAATTCGTGTTTAGTAAATTATTACAGGTAGATGCTTGTAAATATCTTCTACATATAAAAACTAAGCAATAGAAACAATAATTTCAAGTGAAAATCAAATAATTTTTTGAAATAATTCGATTTATTATTTATTTGTTTAAGAAGCCAAGCCGCGCCATTTGCAAATATAAATTTCATTTAAATTTTGTTGAAAAAAAAACATTTTTCTACTTCAAGCTACGAAAATGTCATTTTAATATATAGTAAAACCTATGTGAAAGGGAAACTTTTTCTAAGTAGCGACTGAAAATGTTTTCAGTCACTAGGACTGAAAGTAAATAAGTTTCGGTGGTCGCCTACAGGTGGTGGTTATTTAAAGGATTGAATATAATTGACAATTCAACTCACTAAATAAAGTTTCGATAAGGTCCAATAAAAACGCTTTATGTACTATTTTTTAACAAATCAAAAGGAACTGTTGATTATTTTTCTCTGGTGGGAAGTAACAGCGAATATTTTCGGCCTACTTTATATATTAATTTAAAACAAAAATTCACATACAAAATTATGTGAAAATGTAATTTGCAAATAGTAAAAATGTCCGTTTTCATTCATAAATGATTGCATGTTTATGTTTATTTGTCAAAAATAAATTACAAATTTATAATATTTATGCGCCTACTAAGATGAAATAATATTTTATTATGTATGATTATGTTGTATGAAATAATGTTACTATTTCTGTTCGTTAAATTGTCTGCTAAATACAACTCGTCATCAAATTATTAGTCGATTATTTTTCAACATTACCACTCATGCCATTTGAGGTTAAAAAATTTCCTCAAATGACATTCGTAATAATGATTATGAAAAATAATCGACTATTATTTGACGACTCGTGATATTATATATGAATATTTGAGATTGAATTTGATTTACTGTTTCTGTTGCTGTGTTCATTTCTGTCAATATCGCAGTATTTTGAAGGTATTGAATATTTTGATCGAATCGAATCGAAACTAATCATTATATCAATTGTGTGTAATTAATTGATTAAACTAATAATGAGTGTGTTTTTTGCTATATCGGAGAAATCGGAGCGATAAAATAAAATTTGTATCAGATATATCGTACAATTTTTTCCTCCGATAATTAACTGTCAGATATAAAATATATTCTCTTGAGTTCTTTCCGCTAAAAAAAAATTTATTAAATAAATAAATAAATTTTATTAAAAAATTTATTTTTATTTGTTTTTAATTGAAACTTTAACTACAGTTTTTTAAATTTATACTTTAAACGATGACTTCCAGTCGGTAAAAAAAATATTTGTAATATCTGTAAAAGTTTTTAGAGAAAATAAATGAACTATTTTCATTATTCATATTGTCAAATTCATCTATTAAAAATTTACAAAACGACATATCTAAATTTGACTGTGTAAAAAATAAATAATTATATATCGCATTTTTACCAGTGTAAATTAATGTTATTATTGTGTTCGCCTACAGATGGAATAATAACAGGCAATAACATTAATTTACACTGGTAAAAATGCGATATATAATTGTTTATTTTTTACACAGTCAAATTTAGATATGTCGTTTTGTAAGTTTTTAGTAGACGAATTTGTAAATATTATCATTTATTTTTACAAGCGTAGAAAAAATAGCGTTTTCTACGCGTGGTAAAAACGTTTTTTGCGTTCCTGAACTTATTCCACTCAACGCTATTACGTCTCGTGGACAAAACGTTCAGTCACGCAAAAAGAGACATTTTCACCACTTGTATAAAAATCTACTATTTTTATCAAATAACTATTTAAAACATTACAAAAATTTCGCTACATTGGAAGAATACCGGCACAGCTCAAAATAGAAATTTTGAGAAAATGAAAATCAAAAATTTTAATTAAATTGTAATTTAATTATAAGGCCCTGAAAAAGTGAGTGAGGTTAAATTGTGCCACTTTACGATAAAGATATGAGCGTTCATAAGCGAAGAAAATACGTAAAAGAAAATTACCGTTGCTTTAATTGCATGAGTAAGAGTCATCCGGTTTTCCAGTGTAAAAGTCAACGTAAATGTTTGAAGTGTAGAGCGCAACATCATGGACGCATCTCTATGGCGAAAAAACAAGTGATCGTTCTAGTAAACCAGTGGTGCAACTTGTGAACACCAAGTGTTCAACTCCTATTTATCAAAAACAAGAAACTGAAGAACCAATACAAATTCAACAACAAGTTCAAAATAACGCAAATGGTTTACTTGTCTAAAATTATCAAGTTTTCCAAACGTCACAGAAGGTTAAACCCGCTTTATGACCAACAGTGTTTGTCAATATTAAAAATGGAATTGGTGAGAATGTATTGTGCAGATCCCTGTTGGATTCGGGATCACAATTATCCATTATCACTGAATCGTGCCAAAGACGACTACGTTTGCCGAGGCAAAGAATAAGGTTTCCAATTAATGGGTCAGGTTCATCAACTGTAAGGGTAGCCACATGAATGACAAATATTGTTCTCAGTGCTTTAAGGAATCCAAGTATCAATATTAATATACAAACTGTTGTTATGCAACGGGTGGCATCACAACTTCCATTGGTATAAATTGACATCTCATCTATAATTCATTTAAACAAATCAACTTTAGCAGATCCAAACTTCCATATTCCAGGGAAATTTAATCTACTTATTGGATCTGAGCATTTTTTCAACATCCTAGAACCAGATCGGACACTCAATAGTGAAGGAGTCGTTCAAGCCCAAGCAACCCCTTTTCGGTTGGGTTATAGCCAGACGATTTAAGCAAGCATTAGACGCTGCATCGAGTTACGTCGAGTCTGGCACGAGTCTTTTTGCTAAATTAGATCTGGAGTCGTTATTAAGAAAGTTTTGGGAAACCGAAGAGGTGCCGCTTAAACCACAGTTTACAGCAGAAGAGCTAGCTTGCGAAGAACATTTTGTTTCTAATGTCTCCAAAAACATTAATGGAAGATTTAAAGTAAAACTTCCATTCAAACAGAAGAATATTAATATTGGCACATCAAGACATTTGGCAGTGCGACGTTTGTTAACTATGGAGCGTCGATTTGTGAGAGATGATCAACTCAGAAGAATGTATGTATCATTCATGAAGGAATATGAAAACCTTCAACACATGGTGGTGTTAAAAAAGCCAGATATGCAAATCGGGCGTTACTGTTATCTGCCACACCATGATGTTAAGAAAGAAGATAGTACCAGAACAAGGTTAAGAGTGGTTTTTGACGCCTCGGTGAAATCTAGCTCTGGAACGAGTTTGAATGATTATCTAATTCTTGGTCCTACCATTAAAAGAAGTTTAATTTCGATTTTGCTAAGATTCCGGCTATATAAAATAGTATTTACGTCAGCTTCAGAGCTTCAAAGCTTCAAAGCTTTCCACGATTTGAAATATGTGCAGCCCAACTTCTAGTAAAACTATTTAATTTGGTTAAGGAATCGCTAAAGGAATATAAAATAAGCTTCACCGCATGGACTGATTCTACTATCGTGCTAGCATGGCTATCATCCCATCCACGTAAATGGAACACGTATGTTGCGAATAGAGTGTCGGAGATATTGGAAACCACGTCTCGAAAGCAATGGAGTCATGTTAGGTCTCCAGATAACCCTGCCAATATAGCATCACGTGGTTTATTAGCACCTGACTTAATCGATAACATGTTATGGTGGTATGGTCCCTATTGGCTTACAAAACCTCCAGATTTTTAGCCAAAGCATAAGATTGAAAATGATCAGGCTGCTTTAACTGAAGAACACACAAACACACTATGCAGTTTCTTAACAATTAGTAACGAAAATAAATTAATCACTTTTTTGGCAGCAAGGGTTTCGAGGTACTCAAGAATTTTAAGAATAATATGCTGGGTGCAACTGTATGCAAACAACTTTAGAAGCAAAAATCACCTAAGAAGAGTAATTACAAGCGCTGAAGTTGTGCGGTCAAGAATTGACACCATTTCATTTAATCCAGACAATATCAACAAGGCTGAAAGGCTAGTACTGCTTTGGGCTCAAGGGGAAGATTTTTCATCGGAGACTAGAAGCCTAAAAAACGGTATAACTATCACAGAAAAAAGGAATCCGATCAAAGCTCTCAATCCATTTCTTGATAGTGGTGGGTTATTGCGAGTAGGAGGTTGTCTAGAAAATTCCAGTTTACAGTACAATGCAAAGCATCCGATAATCGTATCCGGCAAAAATTTGTTAATAAGAAGGTTGGTGCAAGAAAAACACCGAAAATTACTTCATGCTGGTATAAAACTTCTGAAGAATTCTATTCAAGAATTTTTATGGTATAGGCACCGACAAGTTAATAAAACCAATTATCAATGAATGCTTGGTTTGTTTTAGACATAGACAGGCAATTTCCACACAGTTAATGGTTTCGCTGCCTGGCGCAAGAGTAAAGAGGGCATATCCTTTCTCAAAGGTTGGGGTTGATTATGCTAGACCATTCATGGTTAGAGAGCATAATCGAAGAGGTCATCGAACTTCATAGGCATACGTGGCTATTTTTGTATGTCTGTGCATCAAATCTGTCCATATAGAGCCAGTGGGGAACATGACTACTGAATCATTTCTTGCAGCCTTAACACGGTTCACTGCACGGCGTGGTCTATGTTCTGACTTATTTAGTGATAATGGAAGCAACTTTATCGGTGCAAGGAACCAATTGCACGATTGCTTCGAATTTTTATCAAAAAATAATACTTTTATTTCCAATTTTCTAGTAAAGGATTGCATCCCATGGCACATGATACCACCTCCTGCAGCTCCAAGTTTTGGTGGTCTTTAGGAAGCTGCAGTAAAGAGTATGAAGTTTCATTTGAGACGAGTTTTAGGACAACAATCATTAACCTTTGAAGAGCTGGAAACACTGTTGGTTCAGATCGAAGGAATCTTGAATTCTCGTCCAATATACTCAACAACTGATGGTCAGACAATTACTCCGTCACATTTTTTAATTGGGAGATCAACAACATCTATTCTGCAACCAGTTATCCAAGACAAAATGTCATTATTGTCTCGGTAGAGGTTAATTGAAAAATTTCAGCAAGATTTATGGTCAACTTGACATAAGGATTATCTAGGGTGGCTACAAAAAAGAAACAAATGGCAATTCAAGAATTATAACTTAAAAACAGATAACGTTGTTATTATTAAATAAGAGACAATGCCTCCTTCAAGATGGGCGTTTGGGATAATACGTCAGGTTTTTCCTGGCAATGATGGTCTTGTAAGAGTTGGGACTGTGCATACATTCAAAGGGGACTATAAGAAAAATTATTCATCTTCCATTTGTTGAGTTAGATGATTCAAAGGGCGCGGAATGTTAAGATTTCATCCAATGAGACCAGCGTTAACAGTTTTTATTTGTTGTTCTGTTGCTGTGGCTTGAAGACCAGCCTTACGATCTATTTGATGTTGCTAAAACGGGCCTTAATTCTTATTCAGATTAAAACAGATAAAATGATAGTAATTTAGTATTCGATAATATAGCAAATGAGTCGGTCATTAAATTTTCATTGTAAATTAAAACTCAAATTATTGTTGAATAAATTTTGAATAATAAATAAAAATTAATTAGTTTGTCATAATAAATTTAAGTGAATTTTATTTAGCGTCATATGAGTCTACATCCGTGTTTTATTACAACATTGCAAGCGATAACCCTTTTTATGGATTGGTATCAGCATAGCTGAATTCCAGTCCTGTGGCATTGTTTCAGTCCTGCAGATCATTTGAACAAGTTCAAGCAATCCTTAGGGATTTCAGATGTTATATCATCGATACCAGGTGCTTTCCTTGCAATTCAAACAGTTATCCCTGCAATTCAAACAGTTTATTTATGGATTGATTTTTCGAATACCTTCGGCATAAAACCAACAATGGGTGACAGTGAAGAAAACAAACCCCACTGTTTAAAGGAAGCAACGGTAATGTCCATCCATTGGGTGATGATAAAAGTCCCCATCTCATCTCCAAAAGCCAGCATCTCATAAGCTAGGGTTAAGTCGAAGTCACTTTGTTTAGCATTCAATTGACATCAATAATGCTACTCTCATTCGAGCCGGGCATTCACATACAACAGAAACAGAATTTCATACAAATTTGACAGATAAAAATTCTGTTTCTGTAAAATTTGTATGGAATTCTGTTTCTGTTTCTGTTGTACATGGTTTTAAGCCTTGAGCAACGCAGGTTCTCCAGCGGTTCAAGAAGAGAAGTATTCTGAGCTTGACCGCATGCTTTCCCTAGGTGTCATAGAAGAAAGTTTTAGCGGCTGGAGCTCACCTATGGCTGTTGTGCTCAAGGAAAAGAAGAAGACCAGGTTATGCTTGGATGCCCGACGTGTAAATACTGTCACCCAAAAATTATAGGCCAGTTTAATTGACTTTTGTAATTTTAATATTTAGGACATTATTGTTCGGTTTTACATGCTTGTATAGCATCGCATTGTGTTATCCGTCGCGTGAATATATAGTGTTTATTGGCTTCCGAAGTGTCATCGCTTGACGGAAGCGACGTAGTATGACAAATTGAACACAACCGATAAAAGGAGACCTACGTATAAATGATTTTCTGATTATTCTCATTATAAATCAACAACTGTCCCAAGTATTTAGGCGTTTGCACTCTCATACCGCAAACTTCAAAAGTATCTTATATTTTGATTTAAATTTTAGCTATCTACTATCATTACAACGTTCATATTTTATCTCAATAAAACATAAATGCTATTAATTTTGTTTTTTTTAAACCAAACAAAACTATACAAATAAACACAAAATTTCACATTTATCAGACAAAACGTCGGCCTAGAAAAAAAATTGAGCCTATTCATTTTGCAAAAGATCAATCCCAAAAAAGTGTGAATCTAATTTTATTTCTCTTTTCTAATCTAATAAATATCATCTCGGCTAATTTGTTTTGGTCAGAAATGATCTATTTCATTTCTTACTATTATTTTCTTTTGGTTATTTTTTGGTTTAGATCATTTACAAAAAATTTGTAAGAAATCTAAATAAAAAAAAAAAGAAGCCGACATAAACGTCAGTTCCCTCTCTCAGGTCAAACCAAACGAAATAACAAAATGATAATGGAACTATGGAACAAGAAGGCAAAAATATTAACTCAAAAATTAAATGTCGGTGCTCTTTGGATATATTTTTTTTTTTGATTTCATTTTGGCCTTTCACAGTTTAAAGATTATTGTATTTATAATTTTTTTTCTTATTATTATTTTCTTAATGGAATTGAATAGATAGATCCATTTAGATGGTTTAATGTTATTTTTGTTTCTTTTTATTGATTTGAACACTACAAAAAACTATTGTTGTCACGATTTGAATTTTGTTTTTTTGCTTTGTTGAAATTTGTTGGGAATAAAAGATTTAAGTCAATATTTGTGATTTATCAATGAAACAGGACATTTTAAGGCGATAAGCGTGACATTATTTTGCGGTTCGTTTCGTTTGAATAAATTCGGAAGTTGACATTTTTTTATTGTTGACATGATATTGTAAGAATAAACTAAATAATAGAACCTGTTGATTGTTCATGCTTTTCAATATGGTAAAGAAATAAAAATTGCAGCAACAACTATTAAAGTAATTTGATTAAGGAGTAATATCGGAGTGAAATAGGAAAATAATCTGGAATCATTTGTTTATTGGGCAAACGAGTAAAAACATTTATAAATTCCGTACAATATTTTGCCATGCGAATACAGTTGAGAATGTAACAAGTTTTCTTTCAGCCGAAGATAATTTGATTGAAAAGAAATGTCCCTTATTGGTTGTATTGCCGACGATCGTTCCAGGTTCGTCTGTTGTGACGTTAACTTCAGATGAAATAAGAATCAGTGGAAACAGTTAACCATATCAAGAAATTTTCGAGTTTTTTTGATACCATGGTTCACGTCGGAAACTGCTCTAGTACCGCACTATTTTTCTTAATGTAAATATACTATTTATTTATTTATTAGAATTAACAACATATTACAATATCAAGAATACAAAATACAAACTTAAATTTAAATAATCACATCAAGATCATCTAACCAATTAATGGCATCATACGATACGTTATAAAGATCTCCAAAATGACGAAATGGTCATTCACTTATAATATGAGCAATTGTTTATTTTGTAAATCAGAGTGATTTGGTAGAGAATGAAGTAGTGAAATTTTACGTACCTCGCGGCCTAAAGCTGAATCTCTTCTCAAATTGTGAGGGGTAATATTGACTTAAATAGACAGCCAAGATAGATTAATCGATTTTATTGTTCCGGTTATTATTCTCAAGGTAGAGTTCAACTGGCGTATCAATGAGTCGAACATGAACACTATGTGATCAGACGGGAGCGCAATATTCAGCTGAGGAATATACCAGAGCTATATATATTATATACATTACAAAATAGTGGAACCAAGTATAGAACCTTGAAGAAGTCCATTATTGAGTCGTCTCCGGCTGCTACTTTTATTTCCACACATCTCTACAAACGAACGATTGGAAAGTGTCTCATCAATTAAATTTACAGAATTTTTGTATCTTATAATTTTTGAAAGTTTATACGGCAGACCAGTTTTCCCATCTGTGCCATAAGCAGCACACAAATCGAAAAAAAACTACAGTAGTTCTCATTTTATCTGAAAGCCAGCTTCAACAAAATTAGTTAAACATAAGACCTGGTCACAACAGTTTCTTCTATAGGTCTGAATCCAGCTTGTTCAACAAGAATGGTGGAATCAATCAATTCTAATGTTCTGTGGTAGATGTTTCTTTCCAACAGTTTATAACCCATACAGAAAAGTAAGAACGGCTATCTTTTGGTTTACCGGGTTTAACTACTGCTTGGATTTCAGATCTTTTCCATAAATTAGGGTTTTTTCCAGTAGTTTAACAATTTGTAAAAAATTTTGACAACCACATCTTTGCGATTTTTATAAGATGAATAAAAAATTCTGGAAACAAGTTATAACATCCAGGCGCCTTACCCGCATTCAAACTTTTTATTGCAATGTTGACTTTTTCAACCGTAACGGAATCTCCAAAAGGAGAGTTGTTTAATTTTTTACGCATCTGTTTTAGACGTGATTTGATTTTTCTGGAAATTTTTTTTGCAACTGGAACTTTTGAGTTTATTAATAATAGGAAAGCAACAGCCAGCGTTAGGATTTACTGGAGATGTTGAATGAGAATAACATTTGGCTTCGCCAAGCTTTCTTAGTTGATCCCAAACTTTACCTCTGGAGTGAGAGAAATCCATATACTTTCCACTAATTCTATCCAACGATCCTTTCTGGCTTTATTTAGTGCCAACAAAAGTTGTAAAGCTGATTCTCTAGATCGAGAAAGTAAATATGAATTCCAAAGCTTTTCGCACTCTATACCTGTCCACAATATGCGAGGTATTATCAAAGGCTCCTTTAATGTCTAAAAAGGCTTAGATAGCAAGAGACAAAATGTCTACCCACTCGTTGATCTATTCGTTCTGTAAGCGTTTTGACTATGCTCTGCATGGGTGGCCTGATCAAAATTCTCATGCGTATTTGGTTAGATGGTAAACTGATGAGTTTGTGATTTTTAGGGTGGGGGATGTTTTTTTCACATTTTTGGAATGACTATTTTATTTTCCGATTCTTGGTACCCACGTTTCAGACTATTTCTAATATGTTAAATACATTTAACATTTTAGTTATTTTAGCTAATACTTAAATATTAAAGGAATAGTGTAACAACACAATAATAAAATCAATAAAAATAATGGAGTTGCTAACAAGAAGAAAAACAATGAATAACTTAATGAAAAAATAATGACAAACGATGTTTTGTTTTCCCATAATGCATCGTCTTTCCAGGCAACTTTTCTTTACTTTCAAAAACAAGAGTTAAACTTTTTTCTAAATATTACAGGAAGTTATCGCCACAACACTCCCCCCCTAGTGCCATCGAAGATGGGACGATATAAAGTGAAAATTATTGTGCTAGAGCACGAAGGAAACGAGTAGGATATAAAAATACGGATATAAAAATAAGATTCCATATAATTAAGCAGAAACTCCAAATATCTGATCTTAAAAGAATATCCCCAACGTTAACCATATGTTTTTACAACATGAACATCTTCTGACGTTAACCATTTATCTGTTGACGAACAGGTATGGTTCTTATGGATATTTAAAACGACATTTCGTCGTTAATCAGTATTTCTTCTTAAAGCGTTCTTTTTCTATGGTACACGTCTCCAAGGTAAACATTGGTCTCAGACAACTTTGTACTGTCAGACTTTACCAAACTTGTGTTACCATATGCACTCCTTTGCTTACGCTAAATTTCTGCTTATTCTTGCTTTTAACAGCTACTTTTTGAAAAATGAATTAATGATCACGTCGGGGTCACCAGTTTTGGTAGCTAGAGTTGATTGTAGGAATGTTCCAGGTACGTTATCGGAATAAAGAAGTTTTAGTAGCTGGAAGTGATGAATCTTGAAAATAAATTCCAATTGAGTTGCGTTGTCCAACAAAGATGATAGCTGATGGTGATGAACAGGCACAGGTTCCAATTGTTTCATTTAAATCTTCATCGACCAGCAATAGACCATAAATAAGTAAACTTGCATAGTGAATTGTAAAATGATGTCAATAGGTAATGCTAAGAATTTTCGTTCTACTGATATTCGTAGATATCTTCGACGTATCGTGTTACACCAATAATAGTAAACAATTCAAATCAAGTATATAACAATTTTACTTGAAACCACTAAAAATCAGAGTATCTTCAATAATATTATCAGGATTTAAATTAATCGAACTTTATTGATTTATTTTTATGGTAATTATCATAATTGATGCAGCTTAATTTAACATATTATTAAACAATGTTTTTGCAACAACTATTAAAAAAGCAACAACTTATTTTAACATATATAACTGAGCAACTTCTTTAATTCTTTAGTAATGCATATGTATGAATACATTTAACATTTTAGTTATTTTAGTTAATACTTAAATATTAAAGGAATGGCGTAACAACACAATAATAAAATTAATAAAAATAATGGAGTTGCTAACAAGAAGAAAAACAATGAATAACTTAATGAAAAAATAATGACAAACGATGTTTTGTTTTCCCATATTGCATCGTCTTTCCAGGCAACTTTTCTTTCCTCTCAAAAACAAGAGTTAAACTTTTTTCTAAATATTACAGGAAGTTATCGCCACACCTCCAAGATGCGATAATAACCACTTACTTAAGATTTAAACTTAGACTCGGGAGACCCTCCGCCATTTTGTTCAAATTTGAAATGAATCCAGATCTTCCATTTTCAAGTAAACTTGTATCATTTGCCTAAGTTTCATCAAGATCCTATGCAAAAAGGCAACCAACCCACCCACACACAGACATACACCAAAATTTTTATTGGCTATTTAGATAGAGGATGGTCCAAAACAAAAGACATACACATACACATCCCCCTTACCAGTGATAATACATAGCAATATTATCACGCTTTATATGTATTTACATGTTGTAGTGTATTACAGAACATGAAAATTTGCTTGCATCAAAATGATTTCTTGCGTAATAAACATTTAAATTTGATGATTGATGTTAATGATGGTGGACTTGTGCCACCCGAGGGCGCCGGCTGGTTGGAGCGCCGAAGGCGCCGTTGGTTAAATAATTGAGAAATGAAGAACATCCACAGTGTTTAATCAATTGGTGACATCTATTGGTTGATTCTAGCAGCTACTAAAAGATATTATTTAAATCTTATTTAAATTTAAATTTGGTACTATGCGATTTTACAAAGTATTCAGTGAAATCTGTTACTTTTTTCGGTGTCCTTCAAAGATTATTCACATTCTCGGCGTCGGTTAATCGTTGGAAAACTGATAACGTACAAATTTTTTTTTTTAAAAACCTGAGTGATATACGTTGGGAGGCGAAAATAAGTAGCGTCAACGCAGTTCGTTATCAAATTGATGATATTCATTATGCTTTGCTTACATTTTCTGAAACTGAAGGATGTGATCTTGATATAGTACATGAGGCAATCACCCTAGCAGAACAATTGAAAGATTTCAGCTTTCTTACCTCTTAAGTTGTTTGGTATGACATTCTTTTTCAAATTAATGTTGTGAGCAAAACGCTTCAAGCAAAAGATATGGACATTGCCGAATGCGCAAAATTGCTGAAAAACTGTTGTTCGTTTTTAGATAAATATAGAATAAATGGGTTTGAAGACGCCATTATCGCAGCAAAATATTTAGCAGATGAACTACAGATTGAGCCGGTATTTAAACCACTAAAAAGAATTAGACTTGTGAAACGCCAGTATGATGAATCGGCCCAAGATGAGCCCATCGTTTCTCCAGAGAAAAAGTTAGAAGTCAAATTCTTCAATCCCCTGTTAGATACAGCTGCAATGTCAATGAAGGAAACATTTGAACATTCAGATGAATACGCAGAAACCTGAAGGTTTCTTGTACAACGTGGACAATCTACCAGAAAGAACAGAACTTCTTCAATTATGTGCCGAACTATAAATTAAACTCACAGTGCATTCGAAATCTGACATTGATGGCACTCTGCTTTGCGACGAATTAATCAGTATTAGAACTTTTATTTCTGGTATGATTAATGTTAAAATCCATACAAGGTTGTACAACTGGTCCAGTAATGGTCCAACAACGACTTGGCCATTAACATAATTTTACTGGAAAAAATCGATTTTTTTAGTAACAGTCATATTTTAAATTAATAGAGGTGCCCTGAACTCTGCTCGAGGGCGCCAAGTACGCTAAGGCTGGCACTGTTTGTCTACACTAACTTTGTACATTCTTTCTCTGATATCGTTGTTGAAAGATTTGTCCTCTCGATTGATGATGATATTGGATCCATCCGTAGGAATGTTAAAACTACTTTCGGACCATGTGTAGACTCTGAGGAAAACGTCAGCATTTTTTTAAACCGATGGACTCAAAAACGTATAGTTTTAAACTTTTTAAGATTAGCTCAGAAATATAAAATTGGAGTTCCGATAAAAGGAGTCCCGGCAAGCTTAAGATAGATTCATACAGAGGTAGATTTAAAATCTGCGTTTTATGATAGCGTTCAAGCATCTCCTTACACAGGTTAATATCTCACCTGTCATTCGTCTATGTTCGAAATCTAATAAGTTGTGACTTGTGATGTCAAAAAAAAACTTTAAAACCAACATTTTGTAAAACAAAAATATTTTTACAAATCAAACCAACTTTTACTTCTGAAAGACCTAAGTATTGTAATAAACTTCGTCCAAAATGGGTTAATTTTATTTACTCATTCATGAAGTAAAAGTTAACTCCTTTTTTTCAATCTTTTACTTGTATTGCAAATTGTATTGCATAAATTAATGTAGATTAAATTTGTTATACAAATGTTTACATTAATGAATTAAAAGGAGTTACCTAATACATTTTGCATAAATTAAATTTGAGTTCGCTAATACAAATGCAAGTATGAATGAAAACAGGTGTGGCTTATTCAAGATGTACAGACTACGTAGTATTGATTTCTAGTGGATTATAGAAGTTTCGATTTATTTATTTTTCGATATAAATAAGCAAACAAAAATATCAGAGGATCAGTTTTAATTTTGCAATTAAAAGTGTTTTACAAATATTCGAAAGTATAAGGAATAATCGGTGGTACTTGAGCCTGGGTACTAATAGTGAAAGAATCTGAACTTTGTGGAATAGTAAATACAGATTTTACGATTCCGAATATTATTGATTCAAATTGTGGAAAAGCGGTGAAGTTTATTGTACATAAATTGGAGACCCTGGAATTTATTGTAAGGAAAAACGGAAGCTGCTGTAATTTGGTTGATAAATAAAGTTTGGGATTTTGTTAACTTAAGATCTGTCTTTTTACTGTCGTATTTGCTCAATAATCTAAAAGAACCAACTAAGAGTCGTTACAGTGGTGTCAGAAGTGGGATTATTGAAACAATGGTCAAGACAGTAAATATTAGTGATCTCAGCCAGACCCAACTGAAGGATGAGTTGAAGAAAAGGAATGCTCCAATCCATGGAACGAAGGCAGAACTTGCATTCCGGCTGCGTAAAGTTTTAGAAGAAGCAGGCCAAAACACAGAGGTCATAGAAGTAGAGCCAGAGGAAGTTACGGTCCAGAATGCCCCAGCAATTGATCCGATGATGGTGTTGATGAAAGAAATGATGGCACAGCAGCAACAACAATTTGCTGATATGATGGCCAAACAAGGAAACAACCAACAACAACAATTTGCTGATATGATGACCAAACAAGGAAACAACCAACAACAACAACTTGCTGATCTGATGGCCCGACAAGAGAAACAGGCAGCAGAACAAAAAGTAGAGCAACAACAACAACTTGCTGATATGATGGCCCGACAGGAAAAACAGGCAGCAGAACAAAAAGTAGAGCAACGACAACAATTTGCTGATATGATGGCGAAGCAAGAAAGTCTACGTGAAGTAATCGAGTCACGTATATCCAGTGCAGAAGTAAAAATCAACAATATGGAAAGGGAGCTGCGGAAAGTTACCGAAGAACATGAAGAGAAATTACGCAATCTTTCGAGTGAATTTCGCCAAGAAATAGCACAAGTGAAGTCTGGTAACATAATCAATCCATCAACTACTTCAGCTCCAGCTAGAGTGAAAACACCCGTATTTGATGGATCTACATCGTACCAGATATTTAAGATGCAATTTGAGATAGCAACAACTGGGTTCGATCACCAGCAAAAAGCAAATGCGCTTATATTGGCATTGAAGGGACCTGCTGCTGAAATTTTGCAGACACTATCAGCGACAGAGCGTGATTACAACAAGCTAATGGAGGCCTTAGAAGTAAGATATGGGGAAAGTGATATGCAAGCTCTCCATCGCATGCAGCTCAAGACACGAAAACAAGGAGTCAGCGAAACTTTGCAAGAATTAGAGGCTGACATTGTGAGACTGGTTAATCTGTCATATCCAAACTATAACGCGGAACACCGAGACGAACTGGCAACTGATACATTTATCAATGCTCTTCGAGATGTACAAATGAGAAATCAGCTTTATCTAAGTGGAAAGAAATTACCTGCGGAAGTTTTAGCATTGGCCCTGCAAATGGAAGCCGGAAAAAGAGCGTATGGCTGAGATAGAGTACGTCAGATGGAAGTTGCTGAGGAACCACTGAAAGCAGCGCTTGATGAAGTGATCATGCGTGTCAAAAGTTTGGAAAATAAACCTGAACAAAATCAACGAAGTAGATCTAGCAGAGTAAGATGCTGGAACTGTGGGAAGTTGGGGCACATCCGAAGAGAATGTAAATGGGAGCCACACCCGGAAGACAGAGGCCGCGTTCCGGATTCGGGAAACTAGATTGTGCCAGTTTTGGAGGGCGAAAGCTGGCTCAATTACAATGCCCTACATTGGTGGTATCACAAGTAAAAAGAGAAAATAGTAGTCTAGTCTTAGAGGCAACCGTTGGAAGCAAATCGTGCATGTTGACTTTGGACACAGGTGCTTCGAGATCGATAGTGCGTCCAGATGTGGTTTGTGATAGTCAGATCGATACAGCAAGACGATTCACCCTAAAAACAGCTACGGGTGAAACAGTTCTAGTTCATGGAGAAAGCGACCAAGAGGTTCACCTTGGAGGAACTTCATTTAGGCACCGATTTATTGTAGCAGATATAGAAGATGACTGCATAATTGGGCTTGACTTCATGAAAGAATACAATTTTATATTAGATCTGGGAAGCCACGTACTGAGATATGGAAACACAGAAATAGTGCTAAACGCCACCAACGACAATGCTGAGGTCCGTGTTATTAGTGATGGACCAACTGAGATCCCGGCAAAATCTGAGAAAATCATATGGACTAAGCTACTAGATAAAAGTGACCAAAATTCACCTGTGATGATTGAGCCAGCTAACAACGACTTTGGGGGAAACATTATGATTGGCCGAACGCTAGTTGCAGCAAAAGAGGGAGTAGTTCCAGTGCAACTGATTAACTTCTCAAATAAACGAGTGGTCATCAATCATGGAGAAGAAATCGCCAAATGCAGCACCATAAAAGAGATAATCAGCTGTGAAGAAGAGCAAAAGGTCTTCATGCAGAGAAACAATCCCGCATTAGTAGCAATACTTCAAGATCTTAGTAAAAGAATGAATCCAGCCGAATTCAATGAAATCAAGAGGGTATTAACGAAGATGAGCAGCGTTTTCTCTACTGGAGATGAAGATGTTGGAAGAACAAACATCGTGCGACATAGGATCAACACTGGAAACGCTCATCCTATCAGACAGCCTCCTAGAAGACTACCACTGGCTAAACACGAGGAAGTGCAAGGAATGCTGGACAAAATGAAAAGTGATGGAGTCATCAGGCCATCTAAGAGTCCATGGAGCTCACCAGTGGTGCTAGTTAGAAAAAAAGGTGGGTCAGCTCGTTTTTGTGTAGACTATCGAAAGCTCAATGAGGTAACCATTAAGGACAGCTATCCACTGCCACGAATTGATGACACACTGGATACACTATCAGGGGCCAAATGGTACAGCACATTAGATCTGAAGAGTGGCTACTGGCAAGTTGAAATGCATCCAGAAGATCGACGAAAGACAGCATTTTCTACTGGCAATGGGTTGTGGGAGTTCAATGTGATGCCGTTTGGTCTATGCAATGCCCCAGCAACATTTGAACGTCTAATGGAATGCGTGTTACATGGTTTAACCTGGAAGGCCTGCCTAGTTTATCTTGATGACATCATTATAATGGGTCGCAACTTCGAAGAGCATCTAATGAACCTCGAAGAAGTACTCCAAAGAATAAGTAATGCCAACATGAAGTTGAATCCGGTAAAGTGCAATCTCTTCCACAAAGAAGTGAAGTACCTTGGACACATCATTACAGAACATGGAGTCAGAACCGATCCCGAGAAGATTGATGCTGTGAAAAATTGGCCAGTACCGAAGAATGTTCATGAGCTACGCAGTTTCCTTGGCTTATGCACCTATTATCGAAGATTCGTGGAGAATTTTGCAAATATCGCCAAGAGTCTACATAAATTGACAGAAGCAAATACCAAGTTTCTGTGGACAACCGAATGTAATGAGGCCTTCTGCAGTTTAAAAGAAAAACTATGCAACACCCCTATACTAGCCTATCCAGAATCCGGAAAGATGTTCATTCTGGACACAGGCGCAAGCAATGTAGGAACTGGAGCTGTTTTGTCACAGAAAATTGGAGACGATGAGAAAGTGGTGGCATACTTCAGTAAAGTTCTGTCAAAGCCGGAGCGGAATTACTGTGTCACGAGGAAGGAGTTGCTAGCTATCATCAAGGCTGTGAAACATTTCCACAAGTATTTGTGTGGACAACCATTCCTGATTCGCACGGACCATGCTGCTCTAAAATGGTTATTACAATTCAAATTTCCTGAAGGACAAGCAGCAAGATGGATAGAGATCCTGCAGAACTACGACTTCAAAGTTGAACACCGCAAGGGGAGGATCCATGGTAACGCCGATGCCCTGTCCAGAAGACCCTACATAGAGGAGTGCAAGTCATGTAGCAGAACTGAGGGAAATGAGGCAATGAAAGTGAACCAAATCAAGTTCCAAGCTCCTGAAGATTGGTGTACCGAGGCAATTAAAAGAGAGCAGCTAGAAGATCCAGCTATGGCTCCAATATTGAAATGGAAAACTGAGGGAAGGCGACCGGAGTGGAAAGAGGTCGCACCTTTAAGTACGGAGGTGAAATGCTACTGGGCGCAATGGGACTCACTATTTATGGACAACAGGATACTTAAAAGAAAATGGGAGTCCGCTGATGGAAAGAAAGTGTTAGAACAACTGGGGTTGCCATCAAGTCGGGTGGAAGAGGTACTGGGAAAGCTGCATGGAAGTATTTCTGGAGGACACCTGGGAGTCAATAAAACCCTAGCCAAAGTAAGGGAGAGGTTTTATTGGGTAAGGTATCGAACAGACGTGGAGCAATGGTGTCGGCGATGCGATACTTGTGCAGCGAGCAAAGGACCAAAAACTAGAACTCGAGGAGAGATGCAACAGTACAATGTGGGTGCCCCAATGGAGAGAATTGCTATAGACATCGCGGGGCTATTTCCGGAAACGACAAAAGGTAACAAATACATCATGGTGGTCATTGATTACTTTACAAAATGGCCGGAAGCTTATGCAATACCGAACCAGGAAGCAGTTACGGTCGCGGAAACATTAGTCAATGAATGGGTTTGCAGATATGGAACACCGCTCGAGTTGCATACAGACCAGGGAAGGAATTTCGAATCTCAACTGATGGAAGAGCTGTGCAGAACACTCGGCATTAGAAAAACACGAACTAAACCTATGAACCCGCAGTCAGATGGCATGGTAGAACGATTCAACCGAACCATGGAAGAACATTTGTCAAAGGTAGTAGAAGCCAACCAAAGAAATTGGGACAAGGATCTTCCGTTATTCTTGATGGCCTATCGTAGCGCAGTGCACGATACGACAAGTGAAACGCCAGCGAATATCATGTTCGGAAGAGAACTACATCTTCCTAGTGACATCGAGTTTGGCATCCCTGGCGGTCTGGTATCCACGAAAACAGATTATGTGGGACAACTAAGGGAGAAGATGAATAAAATCCATCAGCAGGTTCGAGACCACATTAAGATTGCCAGTGACAAAATGAAAACCAGGTACGACATAAATGCAAATAGTGGCGGTTTTCAGGAAGGAGAATTGGTATGGCTATACAACCCTAAGAGAACTAAGGGAAGATCACCCAAGCTGCAGCCAGATTGGAAAGGCCCATATAAAATAATCAAACGAATTAATGATGTTATCTACCGCATACAAAAGGGACCCCGTACCAAGATGAAAGTGATACATCTGCAAAGGTTGGCACCGTACCAAGGTAACAGCACCAATGCGATATCTGATATTGTTCGGGACGAACCAAACTATATGGAGGGCAATGTAATAAACTTCGTCCAGAATGGGTTAATTTTATTTACTCATTCATGAAGTAAAAGTTAACTCCTTTTTTTCAATCTTTTACTTGTATTGCAAATTGTATTGCATAAATTAATGTAAATTAAATTTGTTATACAAATGTTTACATTAATGAATTAAAAGGAGTTACCTAATACATTTTGCATAAATTAAATTTGAGTTCGCTAATACAAATGCAAGTATGAATGAAAACAGGTGTAGCCTATTCAAGATGTACAGACTACGTAGTATTGATTTCTAGTGGATTATAGAAGTTTCGATTTATTTATTTTTCGATATAAATAAGCAAACAAAAATATCAGAGGATCAGTTTTAATTTTGCAATTAAAAGTGTTTTACAAATATTCGAAATTATAAGGAATAATCGGTGGTACTTGAGCCTGAGTACTAATAGTGAAAGAATCTGAACTTTGTGGAATAGTAAATACAGATTTTACGATTCCGAATATTATTGATTCAAATTGTGGAAAAGCTGTGAAGTTTATTGTACATAAATTGGAGACCCTGGAATTTATTGTAAGGAAAAACGGAAGCTGCTGTAATTTGGTTGATAAATAAAGTTTGGGATTTTGTTAACTAAAGATCTGTCTTTTTACTGTCGTATTTGCTCAATAATCTAAAAGAACCAACTAAGAGTCGTTACAGTATTATATTCATGAGCCAAAAGTGAAATTCTTACCTCCACTTTTTTGGCATTTTTCAACTGATTCTAAAAAAGCAAAAAAAAAATTTATGTCTGTCTGGCCGTCATTATCTACGAAATCTAGAAAACCGCTTTAGGGATTTCAATATTTTTTTTTCTAAAAATAGGTATACTCAAGGGACAGGTCTGAAAGGACGCTGTATTCGATAACTACACCGGAAGTGTCAGAAAATCATTAAGTCAAAAATAGCATATTTTCATATTTTTGGTTTAAAAAACGTTCATTTTAAGTAATTACGAATAGAAACATTGAATTTGAAGAAATCTTCATGGTCGGGATTGGTATGTGAGATCAAAAACTAGATTATTGCATTAGAAGTTTGTCAAAAAAATGTTGTCATTTGTGTCAAAAGAAAGATTTTTATTTTTATTTTTACCATTTTTTTGAAAAAAATAAAATTAATTATTTGTATGACATGAAATTTTATTATTACTATAGAGAATTATGACATAATAAGTTTGTCAAAAAAATAATGTCAAGTGTGTCAAAAAATGATTTCATTGATTTTTTTAGTCAATTTTTTGGAAAAAAAAATTAGCTGTTTTTATGACGTAAAGGTAATTAATTGAACATGAAATTGGACATGGACATTTTTGAATTTGTTATAGTTTTTGAAATATTTTTAGAATTTTGAAAAAAGTTGGTACTTTTTGAATTTGTAATAATTTTTGCAATATTTTTAGAATTTTGACAAAAAAAATAGAATTTTTGAATTTTATATATATTTTTAGAATTTTGCAAGAAATTTCAATTTTTGACTTTGTAAGAATTTTTGAAATATTTTTAGAATTTTGGAAAACATAAAAATTTTAATTTTATTATAATTTTTGGAATTTTGAAAACAGTTTCAATTTTTGATTAATATTTTTAAAATTCTGGAAAGAGTTTGAATTTTTGAATTTTTAAGAATTTTTGGAATATTATTGGAATTTGGAAAAAGTTTAGATATTTGATTTTATTTTAATTTTTGGAATATTTTTAGAATTTTGAAAAAAGTTTGATTTTATTTAATTTCTACAATATTTTTGGAATTTTGAAAGAAATATGAATTTATGGTTTTGTAATATTTTCTCGAAACGCTATATGGAGAGGTTTTTGCAGAGTGTGTCATCTTTTAAGTAAATTAAGTTAATTTATGATCTGTTATAATTTTCCGCCAACGTATTGATGTTTTGTGTTAGTTATGTAATAAATTTCTAAACAGGGATAAAAAATACTTGTACTTTACACTAAAAAAAAAACTAAGAAAATTTTATAAATTTTTTATAAATATACAACTCACAAATTTTTTTGTAAGTTTACCAAAAATATTGTAGATTGCAAAAAAAATTATTTGAAAAAACAAAAAATATATTTGATTTACAAATTATTTCTGGATTTGAAGGAAAAAATTTGTATTTTTGTCAAAAAATTTTGTGTGTTGTATATTCATAAAAATTTTGTAAAAGTGACTTTTATTTTTTTGAGAGTAACAAAGAGTTATGTTTAATATACATCCCTGCCCAAAACTAAAATCCATGTCCTCATAAAAGTTTTTTTGCTGAAAACTATATCAAAATCCTTAACACAGACCGAAGTCTTGATATCTCAGAGCTGGGAGATATCAGCCCATCCATATTTTTATAAACGAATTCTGGTTGTTTTTTCCGTTTTCAAATTTAAATTTGCCCAAAAGTTTACTTGACCTATTAAATCTTTTTTGAGCTTTCTGGTGTTCTAAAATATTTAACTAAAGGATTGTGCACAAAACGTATAATAAATTGTTTTAATTAGGCTCTTACCCGCATTTCCCATAAATAGACACCATTAAAACCGTAACATCTTGGAGGCCGACAAAACCTTTATATTATTTTATTTCATACTGATATCTAAATCGACATTTTTCGGATTATTTATAGTACAAAAAGTTGAACTTTAAAGTCCTAGGACTTTACAAATTTTTTAAAGTACTAGGACTTTATAAAATTATACGTCAGTTGTTGCCATAACAATAATTCAAACTTTTAGAAAACATTTTATCCACGACTGCTATAGAATATATGTTTTCCATATGTATGTCTTCCATTGTAATGTTAAACATTCTCTCGCTTGTTGTAGAATATACCGATCGTTAATATTCCATAGTTCGTTAAATTTTCTTCCTAACAAAATCAATTAATTTCATTCAATGACATACATATAATTTTTCTTTAATTGTATAAGAAAAAACAGTTATACATAACGTATAATAAAGTTTAACCGTGCATTCACAATGAAAAAACTTTTAATCATAAGAATTATACGCACACTGAAAAAAAAAATTGAAATTCATGACAACCTTATCTCGAAGTTGGCAGTTTATTATTCATGCAAAGAAAAGTTATTTGCAATCAATTTCACTGTGATTGGGACAACTACACGATAACATTTTCCTAACAACAGAATAAGGTTTATTTAAAATATAAAGTGTTATATCCAATATAACAGTAGTTGAATAAAGATAATAACTTTTTCCCTGAAAAATATTTTCTTTGGCCTTATATCATGAATTTTTCATTTTAAAATTTAATTATTTGAGATTAATTGAACTATATTTTATTTCCACATAAATATTGCGTGTGATTATCTCAACTTCATCGATTTATAATTGTAGAGTTGTTGAAGCAATTTCGTGGTTTGATTCGCCATATGTGACCGCACGGTGAGGTTGAGACAATTGCATTTCGATTGGAAATAGGACATGTTTTTTCAGTGCACAGAAAATGTTGCATGCAAATTTAACGAAAATGTTTTTCTATGATGTTTTGATGTATTTCATTTTGTATATATGTATTAGTAAATATTCATGTACTATGGTTTATAAAATTTAGCAGAAAACTGCAAATTATAGGAAATATTTTGCAGTCATGGATAAAATAGCATCTTGTATTCGCTTAGGATGATGGCAATTCTTCACTCGGATGATTCCCTCCACTCGCTACGCTCGTTTCGGGAAACTTCATCCTCGTGAAGAATTGCCTTCATTCTAAGTTCATACAAGAATCTACTAGTCCATTGCTTGTTTTAAAAACGCCTTTAATTTACAATAATTGGCGATGTCTATATCATCTTTAGCACGTCCCATACAAGGTTGTACAACTGGTCCAGTAATGGTCCATTACTGGCAGCCAGTAATGCAACAATGGGCGAGTACTGGCAACCACGACTGGGTCATTAACATAATTTTACTGGTCACTGGATGATAACTTCGGACAATCAATGGTTGCCATTCTTGGACCAAATAATGGCAACCATGACTGGGCCGTTAAAAAAAATATACATTATTATCATATGTAAATTTAAATAAATTAAATACAAACTAATTCAAAATAAAATAAAAATGACGGAAAAAATTCAAAACTCCCCATACAACTGGTTCAGTTGCAAGAATGGCTGAGTAATAGCAAACTCCGCCCTGACCCCACCATTAAAAAAAATATTGTAATAAACTTCGTCCAGAATGGGTTAATTTTATTTACTCATTCATGAATTAAAAGTTAACTCCTTTTTCAATCTTTTACTTGTATTGCAAATTGTATTGCATAAATTAAGGTAAATTAAATTTGTTATACAAATGTTTACATTAATGAATTAAAAGGAGTTACCTAATACATTTTGCATAAATTAAATTTGAGTTCGCTAATACAAATGCAAGTATGAATGAAAACAGGTGTGGCTTATTCAAGATGTACAGACTACGTAGTATTGATTTCTAGTGGATTATAGAAGTTTCGATTTATTTATTTTTCGATATAAATAAGCAAACAAAAATATCAGATAGTCAGTTTTAATTTTGCAATTAAAAGTGTTTTACAAATATTCGAAAGTATAAGGAATAATCGGTGGTACTTGAGCCTGGGTACTAATAGTGAAAGAATCTGAACTTTGTGGAATAGTAAATACAGATTTTACGATTCCGAATATTATTGATTCAAATTGTGGAAAAGCTGTGAAGTTTATTGTACATAAATTGGAGACCCTGGAATTTATTGTAAGGAAAAACGGAAGCTGCTGTAATTTGTTGACAAATAAAGTTTGAGATTCTGTTAACCAAAGATCTGTCTTTTACTGTCGTATTTGCTCAATAATCTAAAAGAACAAACGAAGAGTCGTTACAATATAAAATAATATTTTTTATACATAAATTTAAATAAATTATTTACAAAATAGCTAAAATAAAATAGAAATGATAATAAATTAAAACATATACCAGCCTTTTCTTTATTACCGTAGTCTGTCAACCGACAAGGCGATAACTAAACTATATGTGAAATTTTTCAAACTATGTATTTCTAAAAGGGATAATACTCTAGTGAAATTTAAAAAAAATGACATAGATCGGCAAATTCATGGCTCAATAACAATAGCCAAGTAATATTTACCATTCATGGACCAGTGCTTGGCCATTCAAAGGTAACAATATACTGGCTATTTTCTGTAAACCATAGATCGGCCGGTGATTGGTTCTAGTATTGGCCAAGTACTGTTAACCATTAATGGACCAGCGCTTGGCCGTATGTCAATGTCTGGCAAAACCTACTTGGGGTAGTGTTGATTTCAGCATAGAAAATTTTGACCACAATGAGGAAGATTTCAACCTTTTTGTCTATAATTATTATAATTTTTTGTTAATGTTAAATGTTATTTTTCTACTTTTCAAAATTAGGTACTTACCTTATTAAAAAAATAAGCTAAAAAGACATCTTCATTTACAATCAGAATGCGTTTTTCCTTTCTCCACTCACAAAACAACTCGTATTCCTTTTCGTATTGATTCCGTGATTTATTTGACAGCAAACTCTTCTTTACGGCGAATCTCATTTGCATCCATTTTAACACAAATGATTGAAAACAAATTTATCAAAAATAACAAATTATTCAAAAACAATTGATGGGTTTTTTTGGTTGCTATATGTTATTTTGTTTGTTTACTAAATAATAGGTTGGTTACCGTTTACTTTATTATTACGAATAATTTGAGCAAAATTTAAAACTCATTTCTTTTTATTTTAATAAATTTCCAGAATGAAATAAAATTTTGTATTCACCTCAAACGAAAAGTGTTTTTAAAGGTACTCACTAGCTCGTACTCTAAAGTTTCACTTTTCGTTCTAGATAAATAAATAACTATTAAAATTTATTTTATTTACTTAATCATATCGTTCTTTAGTTTTTCTTTCAGATAACCATCAAAGCTAAATAGTTTAACAACAAATAGAACCAATTAAAACAAATCACACGGAAAATTTATTTTTAATAAATAACCTAACCAACGCAAAGAAAAATGTTAAACTCAACACATCAAAACAGATTTTACTTTAAGAAAATTTTTATTTTGTGTTTTCTTCATTTTTTTTTATTAATACATAAATAAATGTTGAAAAGATTTACACGAAAATTAATAAATAAATTTTTTTTTATTGTTAAATTCTCAACTATATCAAATTTATAAATACAGTGTATTGTCGATCGTGGTTAATTTTTGTTGGATTTTTTTTCTGTTATTATTCTTTTAAACAAGCGCGAATATTATAATGATCAAAAGAATTTTTACTAACAATAACGAAGAGTAAGAAAAAATTGTTATTACTTTACTCAATTATAAATTTTGAAATTGTAGTTTTATTTTGTTATATGTTTTCATACTTTTGGTTATGATAGTTTTGAATGATCAGGTTTTGATTATGATTACATTGGGAATCGATCGTTGTTATTTGATTTCTGTTTTTTTTTCATTACTTAAAGTATTGATTTATAATTTGCCATAAAAACTGATATATGTAGTTATATAGGAAGGGGATGATTTGTAGGTAATTGATAAATGAATAAAAACAACGTCAGGTGTTTAAAACCTAAAATATTTAAAATGATAGTTTTAATTAATTTTTGTCCTCTGGATTGAATTGTCATCTGAAATTTTTTTTTAAAGAAGCGAGATAATTTCTCAAACATTCAAAATTCAAATTGGCCTAAGCTTTAAATGTTACCTGGAGAAAAAAAAATTCACATTTAAGAAAATTATAAACTTAAAAGATTTTATATTGTTCAGCTTTAATATGAAAGACAATGAGCAGTTAAATGCAATACATGCACCGCCCTGAAGCTTGAGTTTAATCCAACAAAAGGTCTAGGAATGGAAGCATTTATTGGGATGTTCACTTCTAGACTTGTTCGAGGACTATGGATCAATACTTGTTCAATACTTGTTCGAGAGAACAGTGGGAAATCTCTAGATATGCATGTAATCGAAAGTAATCAAAATACTGCGTTTGGCCAGAAATCGAAAATCAGAAATTTTTCATACAACAAGTAAATTGGTATTATTCCTAAGCCAGTAGCTCGATTAGGCTCAAACTTCATCACGGTGAATGTTTTGGGCCCACCTTTCAGTTTATATATCACTCGCCAAGATTTGCAACCACTCATTTTTCTCGACCAATAAAATTGCATACTAACCACTGTCATATATTGCAAAATTTTCGTCCAAAAAAAAATATGAAAAAATACGCTGGCAGGAAGCTCAAGATACTCATTTAGTCCAAATTAGTCAAAATACTACGTTCGCTACGTTAAACCGGCCATAAAGAAAAATCACAATTTTTGCATACGACACGATAATTGGTGTCATTCCTAAGCCCGTAGCTCGATTAAGCTCAAACTTCAGCACGGTGCATGCTTTGGGTTCACCTTTCAGTTTATATCTCACTGCCCGAGCACTCCTATTTTTCGACAAAAAAAAGAGCAAAGACTATAGGGAACGCGAGCTGGGTTAATACCGTTGTGAGAGAGGTTAGTTTTACCGTCCTGATGAACTTGTTGTTTCGATAGCATTTCTGCGTAGTCCGAGAGGAACCGCAGGTATGGACCCATGGTTCAATACTTGTTCGAGAGTACAGTGGGAAGTCACTTGATATGCATGTAATCAAAAGAAGAGCAAAGACTGTAGGGAACGTGAGCTGGGTTTAGGACGTTGTGAGAGAGGTTAGTTTTACCCTACTGATGAACTTGTTGTTTCGATAACATTTCTGCTTAGTACGAGAGGAAACGCAGGTATGGAACTATGGTTCAATACTTGTTCGAGAGAACAGTGGGAAGTCTCTAGATATGCATGTTATCGAAAAAAGAGCAAAGACTATAGGGAACGTGAGCTGGGTTCAGACCGTTGTGAGAGAGGTTAGTTTTACCCTACTGATGAACCTGTTGAAGAGCAAAGACTATAGGGAATGTGAGCTGGGTTAAGGCCGTTGTGAGAAAGGTTAGTTGTACCCTACTGATGAGCTTGTTGTTTCGATAACTTATCTGCGCAGTACGAGAGGAACCGCAGGTATGTTATGTCGTAGTCTGGTGATCGAATAAGCATTGTGTGGTTCTCGGATTTATAGATTCACTGTTATGCTTTATACATCCAAAATCGCATTAGCCTTGATTTTCATAATTATTTATTTTTGTACTCAATCCAAAGGCATCATTAATTATAGTTTCCGCCACAGAAATCTACTAACCTCAAGCAGTTGGGTAATATTTTCCAATGTGACTTCTTATATTTGGTTTGGATTCGTCAATCGCTGTAGAAATGAACATAAAACAGTTGGGTAATAATTATCAAAGGTAATTTTCCTTTTTTCAAATCGTATTCATAGTTCCGCTGATCCATATAAATTCCCTACCATCGTTTATTAATTAATAATAGTTCCTAATGTAGTTTCCTATGTTTGATTTATAATCATTAATCGCTGCAAAATTATTAGGAAAAAACGTTTGGGTAGTATCACTAATCCATAATCTTGCTTAATTCGTTCAATTGTTTTGTAAACAATGTCTTTCTTGGAAATATTTTCTTAATTTCTAATACAAACTAGCATTCCGTATTTTTTAATGGGTAAACGATATGACGAAAATTAAATTTCCCACAAAAACTACCTTACCGATCCATTAATTACCGCCTATAAATAGCAGCTAACGTTCAGCCTCAGGGGCTGATGTCTTGTGAATTTCGGTTCCGTGAAGTTCAGACAGTAAGAAATCAATTGTTGATTTCACGTTTGAGTTTCATTTTCATTAAAATCTATGGTGAAAAACTTTTTTTTGTGAAAAAAATTAAAATTGTGTTAGTTCGATTAGGTCAATTTATTTAGTTCTTACGAGGCGTTAGTGTAATTTTAGAAAAGTTCAGTTATTTGTCTCATTAAATTCAAAGTAAAAGAAAAATAAAACAAAAAAATTCTAGATGTTTGTGCCGTGATGGTGAATGTAAGATAAACAAAACCTAAAGTTACTACGCGTGTAAACGTTCTTATGATAATCATTCCGATTGTGACTTTTAGTCGATGTAAATTCCTTTGTTTTTTTTTTTGACATCTTGATGATGCCGTTTTCTTACTTGGAAATTAATATTGGTTAAATATAATATAAAATGGATTGGATTCGGGTTCCGTACTCGTTAATCTGGTTATTAAAATGAATGTCCAATTCTCGTGGTTGATTAGATACAATATGCCGTGTTCGTGTTTAAGTGAATGTTCGGTTTTTATTTGATAATCGAATTCAAAGTAGTCCATTCCGGGCATAAACATTTGTCATAGAACAAGACCAGTTTTTTTTGGGAGTAGATTAATAAGAAGCGTGAGAAAAGCACGTTAAATGCCTAGTTACACACCGGTAAAAGTATTGGCTACTACGGGATTTTACTTGAACCGGTCCATAACGGTACGACGTTTTGTTGTTGTGCTTGTTGGCTTGTCTTCCGCAACCGCAGTAAGATACTTATGAATTACATTAGCTAATGTTCGTGGTAATTAAACCCATCCAAGGAAGGTTTTTCTTATTGAAACTTCACTAAAGAATTAAAATTGCCGAATAAAGATACACTATAATAAAAATACAAGGTAACCATTCCTGTTTGTGTTGTATTTGTCCTTGTATGAACAAGAAGAACGGTACAAAGTGTTCGCGTTTGAATTTTAAAGTCGATCGTACCAAAGAAATGTGCATTTTAAATTATGGATATGACTAATAAATGTTGTATTACAAAGTTACATTAACTTTTAGTGTCACGGTAGTATTTTTAATTATATTAAAATTAGATATTTGTAGTTCAAATTTATATTAACTTTCAGTGTCACGGTAGTGTCTTAATTATATTAAAATTAGATATTTGTATCACAAATTTACATTAACTTTTAGTGTCACTGTAGTGTCTTTAATGATGTTAGTAGTAGTTATTGGTAGCATAAATCTAAAGTAACGCCTAGTACCATGGCTAGACTAGCTTACTATTGGTAATACTTAACGAAATGTATTATGTGGAAACCGAATTAAATTAAATTAAAAAAAAAATTAACGTTGTGTTATGAATTCACTGTTGGATTGACTTAGTGATAGTCATCATTGACGATAATAACACCAAAAATCAGCTTATGTTTTAACTCAACGAACTGAAAAACTGCAAACGCCTTAGTTATCTGTGGCGCAACACTTTTCATATATATCATTGAATGTAAAACTGCAAACGCCTTAGTCATATGTGGCGCAACAATTTTCTTATATCTCATTGAATGTCAAACTGCAACCGCCTTAGTTATCTGTGGCGCAACACTTGTTATATGGATCGATGAATATAAAACAGCAACGCCTTAGCTATATGTGGCGCAACATTTTTCTTTATGTATACCACTGAACTTGTTATCTACCATAACTGCCACCCGGACCTGTCTATTGGTGCGACGCCTTGGATTGGTAGCTAATGTCATGGGCATGACGGATTAAACGGAGTGAAAAAGGGGAATGGGACTGGACGTCAACATGGGGTGAGTGTTATTTCATTTTTATTTTAAATTAGAAGTATGAATGAGTATGGATGTGGGTGCATATGAGTGTGAGTCTGTGAGAAGGTTCATGGGATGCTTTCGGTCGTTATTTCTTATTAATAATAAATTATATTAACAAAAAACAAAAATCATTATAAATTATATTCGATGAAACTGAATCAGTTAACTGACTGATACATTTGTTTTTTTTTAATACTAGCCATAAGGAATCATATAATTTAAATAACGCAGTATATTTTCCTTTCATAAAACTAAAGTACAAACCTATGATAAAAATAGCTTGAAATAAATTTTAACAAAAGTAAATTATATCAAAGATAGTGGTATAAATCTGTTGCTAACGGAAATTGATTTAAATAATAAAATTGAAAGTATTAGTGTAGTAAAGAAAGAGAATGAAGTGAATGATGGTGGAATACCTGTGTTGAACAATTTACCTCTTCAAACTGAAGACAATCAAAATGATATTGTGAGTAAAATAAACAATTTCTCACTGAAATATAATAATAAAATGTTGTGCTTACTAAATAACGATGACGTAAATAATCTTAAAATATCTATTAATAATGAAAATGAGGAAAGATTTCATGGAATTTATATATGATTTATAAATCACCAAAAATAAGTAATATGCATTTTTTCGAACGTTGTTCAATGATATTGGATTGCTTCAAGTGTGCATAAATGTGGGTCTGGATGTAGATATGGGTGATAGTGTGCAGGTGTGTGAGAGTGCGGAAGTGTGTGCGAGTGTAAGAGTATGTGAGTAAATGTGGGGTTGGACGTGGTGATCGCGGTTCGTTCGCCTAGAGGGTCGCCAGAGTCTCATTTTTTTCACTTGCTTTTTGTCATTTCCGTATTTATCAAGTATTTCGCGTACAATCTGATCATTTGTGCTGAAGTAGCAGGAATTCTTACTCGATCCCAAGGCTGCCGCTAGTCAGGGGCAAAAAAATAATCTCGCTTGGTACGCGACTTGCTATGCCGCTTCATTGGTTCGCCAATGAATCGGCGCTTCATTACAGGTACAGACCCATGGTTCAATCCTTGTTCGAGAGAACAGTGGAAAATCTCTAGATATGCATGTAATCGAAAGTAATCAAAATACTACGTTTGGCCAGAAATTGCAAATCAGAAAGTTTTCATACAACACGAAAATTGGTATTATTCCTAAGCTAGTAGCTCGATTAGGCTCAAACTTCATCACGGTGAATATTTAAGACCCACCTTTCAGTTTATATTTCACTCGCCTAGATTTGCAACCACTCATTTTTCTCGACCAATAAAATTGCATACTAACCACTGTCATATTTTGTAAAATTTTCGTCCAAAAAAAAATTGGAAATAATACGCTAGCAGGAAGCTCAAGATATTCATTTAATCGAAATTAGTCAATATACTACGTTTGCTACGTTAAACTGGCCACAAATCAAAAACCACAATTTTTGCATACGACACAAAAATTGGTGTAATTCTAAAATGTGGCTTGATTAAGCTCAAACTTCACGCGATATTCGCGGTGCATATTTTGGGTTCACCTTTCAATTTTTATCTCACTTCCCGAGTACTCCTATTTTCCGACAGAAAAGAGCAAAGACTATAGGGAACGTGAGCTGGGTTTATACTGATTGGTTTATACTGATGAACTTGTTGTTTCGATAGCATTTCTGCGTAGTACGAGAGAAACCGCAGATATGGAAGCATTGTTCAATACCTGTTCGAGAGAACAGTGGAAAATCTCTAGATATGCATGTAATCGAATAAAGAGCAAAGACTATAGGGAATGTGAGCTGGGCTTAGACCGTTGTGAGAGAGGTTTGTTTTACCCTACTGATGAACCTGTTGAAGAGCAAAGATTATAGGGAATGTGAGCTGCATCACATTTTATCTCAATCCCAGAGTACTCCTCTTTTCCGACAAAAAAGAGCGAAGACTATAGGGAACGTGAGCTGGGTTTATACCGTTGTGATAGAGGTTAGTTTTACCCTACGGATGAGCCTGTTCAAGAGCAAAGACTATAAGGAATGTGAGCTATACGTGAGCGGTTTGTGAGAAAGGTTAGTTTTACCCTACAGATGAACTTGTAGTTTTGATAACATATGTGCGTAGTACGAGAGGAACCGCAGGTTCGGACCCATAGTTCAATACCTGTGCGTAGTACGAGAGGAACCGCAGGTGTGGACCCATGGTTCACTACTTGTTCGAGAGAACAGTGGGAAATTTCTAGATATGCATGTAATCGAAATTAATCAAAATACTACGTTTGGCCAGAAATCGAAAATCAGAAATTTTTCATACAACACGAAAATTGGTACTATTCCTAAGCCAGTAGCTCGATTAGGCTCAAACTTCATCACGGTGAATGTTTTAGACCCAGCTTTCAGTTTATATTTCACTCGCCAAGATTTGCAACCACTCATTTTTCTCGACCTATAAAATTGCATACTAACTAATTGTCATATTTTGCAAAATTTTCGTCCAAAAAAGAATATGAAAAAATACGCTGGAAGGAAGCTCAAGATATTCATTTAATCGAAATTAGTCAATATACTACGTTTGCTACGTTAAACTGACCATAAATCAAAAATCACAATTTAAACATACGACACGAAAATTGGTGTCATTCGTAAGCTCAAACTTCAGCTCAAACTTCAACTTTCAGTTTGTATCTCACTCCCCGAGTACTCCTATTTTCCGACAAAAAAGAGCAAAGACTATAGGGAACGTGAGCTGGGTTTAGGCCGTTGTGAGAAAGGTTAATTTTACCCTACTGATGAACCTGTTGAAGAGCAAAGACTATAGGGGATGGGAGCTAGGTTTAGACCGTTGTGAGGTAGGTTAGTTTTTCCCTACTGATGAACTTGTTGTTTCGAAAGCATATGTGCGAAGTACGAGGTCAAAAATTTTGTCCTATTTTTGTGAAGCACATATGCTGGTTGGAAGCTCTGGATATCCATGTCATCAAATTTGTTCAGAATAAGACGATCGCCATACAGTCTGTCCATAAATCGACAAAAATCCAGCAATTACCATATTTTCCTACAAAACGAAAATATACTCACTAAATATGGTACCGTTCCTAGACCCATGGTTCGATTAAGCTCAAACTTCAGCAGGGTGCATGTGTTGGTCTCTCCTTTCGGTTTTCCGTCATTTGGTAAGGTTTGCGACCACTTTTAATTTTGGACTCAAAAAAGCACAGGCTAACTAACCCCTTGTCTTTTTGGTCAAAAATTTTGTCCAATTTTTTTTGGAGCAAATATGCTGGGTGGAAGCTCTGGATATGCATGTCTTCAAGTTTAGCCAAAATAAGACGATTACCATATAGCCTATCCATAAATCAACAAAAATCCAGCAATCGCCATTGTGGCGGCCAAGCGTTCATACCGACGTCGTTTCTTGATCCTTCAATGTCTGCACTTCCTATCATTGTTAAGCAAAAGTCATCAAGCATTGGATCGTTCACCCATGCAAGGGAACATTGTAATGAAGCGCTGCTTCGTTAAAAATCAACGAAGTGGCACAGCAGGTCGCGTACCTATCGAGATTAATTTTTTTGCCCCTGACGAGCTTCAATCATTGGGATCGAGTAAGAAATCCTGCTATTTCAGCACAAATAAACATAATGTACGCGAAATACAATATTATAACGGATTGAGAAAAAAAAATACAAGTGAAATAATGAGACTCTGGTGACCCCCCTCCCCCCTTCTGCAAAAGAACCACGATCAGCACATCCAACCCCTACAATTTACAGCTCACACACTCATGTGCTTTCTCACCTGATATATTCACGCACACACACGCACACACACATACACACATGCTCACACACCCATATACTCATAAACGCCGATACCTACATCTTAACATTTAAATGCGCACCCGATTCGTGAATATCACCTCGATGATTCTATTCAGATACCATTTTATCCCATCAGTTCCTGACTTTTGGATGAGTGTCAATTACCTTATCATCATCTATAGGTAGGTTAATCAAAACAGCAATACCATCTATACGTCTATACGATCGTTCCCAAAATTACCTTTTTTTTTCTTTCATAATTCCTCATAGCATTTTCCATGGGAATCCCTTTCCATATTTTTCCAGTCATTGAACTTCGCTTTAAGCCCCTTTAATGAATATGAAAAAAGGTAATTCATTTTTGTTGTTTTATTGTGGTAGTGTAGTTTAAATCAGTAGTAATAATAATCAATAATGATTCATACACTGATGGATGACGAGATAATATCTGCTGTGTATAATGAATGCAGCATGGATCTATGCAAAAGTGGATGAGTATAAAGCCCTGGTGATGTCGGATCTATTATAACGATGTATGCAGCGGATGAAGATGAAGTGATCGGTAGGTTAAGTACAACCTCCCAACACAGCCGTTACAACAGACTAGTTTCACCAGCAATTATAAGAAATAAACTAGCATATGACAGATTATGATCGATGGTGACGCTCCAAATAGTAGTTGGTATAATATTGGTTCTCCTCCAAAGACCTTGATCAACCACCATGCGACCAGTGTAGATGGTTCAATCACAATAAAGAAGTGGTTCGTGTCGCTTGTTCTTCCTATCCCTTATTTGTATTACAGTCACAACACACAGATAATCTTTTTTTTTTGTTTTAATTAATTCACACGAATATTTGGCTATAATAACAATGTATCTTCAATTTTTATTTTATTACATCATACAAGCAATACCAAAAACAAACAACAATGCCATGATTTTAATTTTACAGGAAATGTAATGTTCGATGCTATATTAATTATGCCTATGAAATATATGCTACGTGGAACAACTAATTTAGCTACCTAGTCTATATGGTTTATATATTATACACAGAAAATGTTCTCTTTTTTATTATTTGAGAGCACTATGACTCGTTTAAATCATTATTTTTCTTAAAGTTATTTACGGAGTAAACAAGCATAATGATACGAACACAACGTTCTGATATATACACGAATTCTATAAATTTTTGTTTTTATTTGGTTAACAATGTGCTCATCAGACGAGCCACACTCGTTAATTTTAATATCAAATGCCCAAGGGCATTATTAACGGATCAGAAAACATTTACGTTCCTTAGTATTATTGAATTTTACGTTATCAGCGATCAAAATCAAACGAAATTTCCCTTATTTAAGTTCTTTTTGTCAGAGAAAACTTAAATACAAAAAAAATTTGGATTTCTTCTGTTGCTTCGAGATATACATGAATCACCACAATATATTTAATTTACTTATAAATTAATTAAACTCCACGAACAAAAAAAAATTAAACTAGTACGCGCACATAACAAAAAAAGTTCAAACAAAAAAATTTAATTTTACCTCATCTCGCGATATCCAATAATCCTTTTCCAAATACAATTTTATCCATCGACCATCAGTTTACAAACGAATTCTTTTATATCCTTGATCTAATCAGTTTTAAAATCTTCCCAAATGATCAGCAAATATGAATAATCCAGGCGGAACACATGTTTTAAATTCTTTTCTTGTTATTTCTCAAAAAAGATTCGCCATCACCATCTTTTTAAATGTGAAAAGTCAGAATACAACCGCACTGTCAAAAGACTTGTCTGCCCATTGGACAATTTTAATCGATAGCTCGATGTACAAAAATGAAAAAAAAATCTTCGATAAGGTAACCAGAGACATCTATAATGAAATGATTTAGGAAATTATATTTACCAACTTATTCACTAAGGATTTATCAGGCTCTAATATCGGAGGCTACAACCAATTTCGATTGACGAATAAACTGGATATAGGAAATCACATTAGAATATATTACACAACTGTTAGGACGATCCTTGTTTTACGAAAACTATTGTGGATGACGGTTACGGTTTGAGTTTAAGACAATGTGATTAAAGAACAACAAACGGAAATAAATAAAAATCTCTGCCAATGCAAATTTGATGCGCGTGAGTAAGCAGTGCAACTTCAAATCAGTGAATTACCGTTAATGATATTTACAACTGTTTAATAGAGATTAATGATGATAAATTGAACAAAGAATATTATAATGGGAAACATGACACTACCGTTCCACAATAATAAATTTGTGTAGCGGAAACCATAGTGAATGACGACTATGGATTGAGTATAAGAACTAAATAAAAAAAAATTGAGGACAACTATGAAAACCAATATGAGGATTTACGTTAAGGTACACATGGTGTGAGCGGGACAGGGGTTTGAATTACAATAGTGGAGCCTGATTACCCGTCATAACAACATGAGTTAGGCTCAAAATAATACATATGCTCAAAATATGCACCGTCCTGGAATTTGAGCTTTATCGAACGGGTCTAGTAATGGCAGCATTTCTATTGGATGTTCTCGTGTTATATGGAAAATTTGCAATTGCTGAAGCTTTTTCGATTTATAGCCAGTCTTGAGTTGTAGTTGCCTCATTTTGACTAATTGTCATAACATGGATATCCAAAGACACTTTCAGCATATTTTTTTAGAGTTAACCTTAGCTTTTATAAAATCCAAAAAAATGGGTTATAGTCTAAGATCCGAGTATAGAACGACCTTCACCGAACTGGTTAATGGATGAAAAGTATTTTACATTAAATTAAATATGTTAATAAATATATTGCAAGTGGGTTGTCTAAAAAAATTCGGTCCAGAATATAATTAATTAAAAATTTTAAAATTAATTTTTTCTAAACATTTCACCGTTTCGGTTAATAGACAAATGACATACCAATTAAAAGTATGAAGCCTTTAGAATATGCAAACGATAGGTTGTCTATTTTTTCCCGTCATAACTTAGGGTAGGCAGGTATAAAAAGACAGATCGAAATTAGTAATTTGCACCGGTCTGGTTATTGGTTAATGAATAAACTTTATGTCAAAATAAAGATTATTTTATTACAAATACGGTGATATAGGGTTGTCTGCAAAAAATCAGTCCTGAATTAGGGTTGTCAAGTTTTAAAAAGTGCAATATTCCTACGAATGAATACGTGCGACAGAGAGGTTCCAGCGAACTTTTTGTCTGTGAAAATAAAAAAGATAGCGATAGACTCGTAAATGCTGCGCATTATTTTGGAACAGCTTGCCACAACATTCAGAATTGAATTGAAAACTATTAACCAGTTTAATGCACAGAAACATTTTCTTTCGTTTCGTTCTTTATACATTCAAATAACATCTAGAATTATTATTTACAGTTAACGTATATTGTATAATTTAGTATGTATAACTTATTTACATTTCAAATATGAATTAAATAAATTTAAAATACAAGAAAAAATTTTAGTTTCATTTTCATCGCAATGGATAACTAATTGCAGCAAATAATTTGTGTTTAATACATTTCTATCTTTCATAATTTCAAATTATAGATTCTCTTTAAAGGTAAATATTAAATAATTTATATGAATAAAAAAATATAATCAGTTTTATTTTAAGAAAATATTTAGGTAATATTTAATATTTTACTTAAATACATATTTAATAAATATTTATATTATTATATAAATTATTATTTCGTTTAGTATTATAAAAAAGGAAATTTCGCATACAATTTGAATGTTAAAATCTTGTTTAATGTTTAGTCAGGCTGAAATTGATGATTTTTAAAAAATCTGGCCACTTGGTCATGAGCAGCATACTCGTCATTTTAATGCAAATAGAAATCAATGTCAACCTTAATAAAAAATGAGACTAGTTAAATCCAAAATTAAGTTCAGGAAAATTTATTTAACTTACTAGTTTAAATTAATTTACAGAAGTTAAAACAGTCTAATCTCTTAGAAAATCTGCAACTCTATCGCTTAGAAATTCAATGTAGATCAGCTGATTTCTTCTTCCATTGAAAGTTGCATGCCACTTCATTTCATCATCTCTTGTAGCAAAATGTACTATTTCACAAATGTATTGGCACGCGAAAATAGCGACTATTAAAAAAAAAATGTTTTGGCACGCCAATAAAATTCAGTTGCGAAACCTGGATATACTAATATTGATTAAATTTAACATAAATCAAGAATAAGCCATAATTTATGAATCTACCTTGAATCACTTTGAAATTTTAGAAATTGAGTTAAAAAAAATTGATTGTAATTTTCTCAAAATAAAACTGTATTAGAAATAATTTTTCAAGAAATTGTTGTTCTAGAAATGATTGTAAATTATTTGAGTAGAAATGAGAATAAAAGTTGCACAAAATCATCAATTTATTGAAATTCTATTTTGAAGCGTATAGCTATTAAATTGATTGTAAAAATTCTTTAAATAATTGTTGATGATTTAAATTGAGAATTTCGTAATTAAATGAAATTGAATAAATTAATCTTAATCTATAAATTGGTCTTATTGATAAAATTAATAAAACTTCTCTCGGTTTAAACCAGTTATTAGAAGACCAGTTAACTAGAAGATCAGCTTCGAATTAATAAATAACAAATAATTAACCTGGTATTTTGACTTATTTCGCTTAAATTGACATCTAGAGATTCTAACCAGCATATTTTTTCAATTTTTTTTTTTGACAAAAATTTTGCAAAATAAGCATGTACTAACCCCTTACCTGTTTTTTTAGCGAAAAAAAAAGTTGTCGCAAATCTTGGGGAATGGCATATAAACTGAAAGGTGGGTCCAAAACCATCCCCTACCTCAAGTTATAGCATAATTGGTAAGCGGGTTTAGCCACAGCACCAGCTTTGGTTTCAAATGTAAAAGTTTTGCTTTTCGATTTATGGCCTGTTTAAGGTAGCAAACCTGGTATTTTGACTTATTTCGCTTAAATTGACATCTAGAGATTCTAACCAGCATATTTTTTCAATTTTTTTTTTTGACAAAAATTTTGCAAAATAAGCATGTACTAACCCCTTACCTGTTTTTTAGCGAAAAAAAAAGTTGTCGCAAATTTTGGGGAATGGCATATAAACTGAAAGGTGGGTCCAAAACCATCCCCTACCTCAAGTTATAGCATAATTGGTAAGCGGGCTTAGCCACAGCACCAGCTTTGGTTTCAAATGTAAAAGTTTTGCTTTTCGATTTATGGCCTGTTTAAGGTAGCAAACCTGGTATTTTGACTTATTTCGCTTAAATTGACATCTAGAGATTCTAACCAGCATATTTTTTCAATTTTTTTTTTTGACAAAAATTTTGCAAAATAAGCATGTACTAACCCCTTACCTGTTTTTTTAGCGAAAAAAAAAGTTGTCGCAAATCTTGGGGAATGGCATATAAACTGAAAGGTGGGTCCAAAACCATCCCCTACCTCAAGTTATAGCATAATTGGTAAGCGGGTTTAGCCACAGCACCAGCTTTGGTTTCAAATGTAAAAGTTTTGCTTTTCGATTTATGGCCTGTTTAAGGTAGCAAACCTGGTATTTTGACTTATTTCGCTTAAATTGACATCTAGAGATTCTAACCAGCATATTTTTTCAATTTTTTTTTTTGACAAAAATTTTGCAAAATAAGCATGTACTAACCCCTTACCTGTTTTTTTAGCGAAAAAAAAAGTTGTCGCAAATCTTGGGGAATGGCATATAAACTGAAAGGTGGGTCCAAAACCATCCCCTACCTCAAGTTATAGCATAATTGGTAAGCGGGTTTAGCCACAGCACCAGCTTTGGTTTCAAATGTAAAAGTTTTGCTTTTCGATTTATGGCCTGTTTAAGGTAGCAAACCTGGTATTTTGACTTATTTCGCTTAAATTGACATCTAGAGATTCTAACCAGCATATTTTTTCAATTTTTTTTTTTGACAAAAATTTTGCAAAATAAGCATGTACTAACCCCTTACCTGTTTTTTAGCGAAAAAAAAAGTTGTCGCAAATTTTGGGGAATGGCATATAAACTGAAAGGTGGGTCCAAAACCATCCCCTACCTCAAGTTATAGCATAATTGGTAAGCGGGCTTAGCCACAGCACCAGCTTTGGTTTCAAATGTAAAAGTTTTGCTTTTCGATTTATGGCCTGTTTAAGGTAGCAAACCTGGTATTTTGACTTATTTCGCTTAAATTGACATCTAGAGATTCTAACCAGCATATTTTTTCAATTTTTTTTTTTGACAAAAATTTTGCAAAATAAGCATGTACTAACCCCTTACCTGTTTTTTTAGCGAAAAAAAAAGTTGTCGCAAATCTTGGGGAATGGCATATAAACTGAAAGGTGGGTCCAAAACCATCCCCTACCTCAAGTTATAGCATAATTGGTAAGCGGGTTTAGCCACAGCACCAGCTTTGGTTTCAAATGTAAAAGTTTTGCTTTTCGATTTATGGCCTGTTTAAGGTAGCAAACCTGGTATTTTGACTTATTTCGCTTAAATTGACATCTAGAGATTCTAACCAGCATATTTTTTCAATTTTTTTTTTGACAAAAATTTTGCAAAATAAGCATGTACTAACCCCTTACCTGTTTTTTTAGCGAAAAAAAAAGTTGTCGCAAATCCTGGGGAATGGCATATAAACTGAAAGGTGGGTCCAAAACCATCCCCTACCTCAAGTTATAGCATAATTGGTAAGCGGGTTTAGCCACAGCACCAGCTTTGGTTTCAAATGTAAAAGTTTTGCTTTTCGATTTATGGCCTGTTTAAGGTAGCAAACCTGGTATTTTGACTTATTTCGCTTAAATTGACATCTAGAGATTCTAACCAGCATATTTTTTCAATTTTTTTTTTTGACAAAAATTTTGCAAAATAAGCATGTACTAACCCCTTACCTGTTTTTTTAGCGAAAAAAAAAGTTGTCGCAAATCTTGGGGAATGGCATATAAACTGAAAGGTGGGTCCAAAACCATCCCCTACCTCAAGTTATAGCATAATTGGTAAGCGGGTTTAGCCACAGCACCAGCTTTGGTTTCAAATGTAAAAGTTTTGCTTTTCGATTTATGGCCTGTTTAAGGTAGCAAACCTGGTATTTTGACTTATTTCGCTTAAATTGACATCTAGAGATTCTAACCAGCATATTTTTTCAATTTTTTTTTTGACAAAAATTTTGCAAAATAAGCATGTACTAACCCCTTACCTGTTTTTTTAGCGAAAAAACAAGTTGTCGCAAATCTTGGGGAATGGCATATAAACTGAAAGGTGGGTCCAAAACCATCCCCTACCTCAAGTTATAGCATAATTGGTAAGCGGGTTTAGCCACAGCACCAGCTTTGGTTTCAAATGTAAAAGTTTTGCTTTTCGATTTATGGCCTGTTTAAGGTAGCAAACCTGGTATTTTGACTTATTTCGCTTAAATTGACATCTAGAGATTCTAACCAGCATATTTTTTCAATTTTTTTTTTGACAAAAATTTTGCAAAATAAGCATGTACTAACCCCTTACCTGTTTTTTTAGCGAAAAAAAAAGTTGTCGCAAATCTTGGGGAATGGCATATAAACTGAAAGGTGGGTCCAAAACCATCCCCTACCTCAAGTTATAGCATAATTGGTAAGCGGGTTTAGCCACAGCACCAGCTTTGGTTTCAAATGTAAAAGTTTTGCTTTTTTTTTGACAAAAATTTTGCAAAATAAGCATGTACTAACCCCTTACCTGTTTTTTTAGCGAAAAAAAAAGTTGTCGCAAATCTTGGGGAATGGCATATAAACTGAAAGGTGGGTCCAAAACCATCCCCTACCTCAAGTTATAGCATAATTGGTAAGCGGGTTTAGCCACAGCACCAGCTTTGGTTTCAAATGTAAAAGTTTTGCTTTTCGATTTATGGCCTGTTTAAGGTAGCAAACCTGGTATTTTGACTTATTTCGCTTAAATTGACATCTAGAGATTCTAACCAGCATATTTTTTCAATTTTTTTTTTGACAAAAATTTTGCAAAATAAGCATGTACTAACCCCTTACCTGTTTTTTTAGCGAAAAAAAAAGTTGTCGCAAATCTTGGGGAATGGCATATAAACTGAAAGGTGGGTCCAAAACCATCCCCTACCTCAAGTTATAGCATAATTGGTAAGCGGGTTTAGCCACAGCACCAGCTTTGGTTTCAAATGTAAAAGTTTTGCTTTTCGATTTATGGCCTGTTTAAGGTAGCAAACCTGGTATTTTGACTTATTTCGCTTAAATTGACATCTAGAGATTCTAACCAGCATATTTTTTCAATTTTTTTTTTGACAAAAATTTTGCAAAATAAGCATGTACTAACCCCTTACCTGTTTTTTTAGCGAAAAAAAAAGTTGTCGCAAATCTTGGGGAATGGCATATAAACTGAAAGGTGGGTCCAAAACCATCCCCTACCTCAAGTTATAGCATAATTGGTAAGCGGGTTTAGCCACAGCACCAGCTTTGGTTTCAAATGTAAAAGTTTTGCTTTTCGATTTATGGCCTGTTGAAGGTAGCAAACCTGGTATTTTGACTTATTTCGCTTAAATTGACATCTAGAGATTCTAACCAGCATATTTTTTCAATTTTTTTTTTTGACAAAAATTTTGCAAAATAAGCATGTACTAACCCCTTACCTGTTTTTTTAGCGAAAAAAAAAGTTGTCGCAAATCTTGGGGAATGGCATATAAACTGAAAGGTGGGTCCAAAACCATCCCCTACCTCAAGTTATAGCATAATTGGTAAGCGGGTTTAGCCACAGCACCAGCTTTGGTTTCAAATGTAAAAGTTTTGCTTTTCGATTTATGGCCTGTTTAAGGTAGCAAACCTGGTATTTTGACTTATTTCGCTTAAATTGACATCTAGAGATTCTAACCAGCATATTTTTTCAATTTTTTTTTTTGACAAAAATTTTGCAAAATAAGCATGTACTAACCCCTTACCTGTTTTTTAGCGAAAAAAAAAGTTGTCGCAAATTTTGGGGAATGGCATATAAACTGAAAGGTGGGTCCAAAACCATCCCCTACCTCAAGTTATAGCATAATTGGTAAGCGGGTTTAGCCACAGCACCAGCTTTGGTTTCAAATGTAAAAGTTTTGCTTTTCGATTTATGGCCTGTTTAAGGTAGCAAACCTGGTATTTTGACTTATTTCGCTTAAATTGACATCTAGAGATTCTAACCAGCATATTTTTTCAATTTTTTTTTTGACAAAAATTTTGCAAAATAAGCATGTACTAACCCCTTACCTGTTTTTTTAGCGAAAAAACAAGTTGTCGCAAATCTTGGGGAATGGCATATAAACTGAAAGGTGGGTCCAAAACCATCCCCTACCTCAAGTTATAGCATAATTGGTAAGCGGGTTTAGCCACAGCACCAGCTTTGGTTTCAAATGTAAAAGTTTTGCTTTTCGATTTATGGCCTGTTTAAGGTAGCAAACCTGGTATTTTGACTTATTTCGCTTAAATTGACATCTAGAGATTCTAACCAGCATATTTTTTCAATTTTTTTTTTTGACAAAAATTTTGCAAAATAAGCATGTACTAACCCCTTACCTGTTTTTTTAGCGAAAAAAAAAGTTGTCGCAAATCTTGGGGAATGGCATATAAACTGAAAGGTGGGTCCAAAACCATCCCCTACCTCAAGTTATAGCATAATTGGTAAGCGGGTTTAGCCACAGCACCAGCTTTGGTTTCAAATGTAAAAGTTTTGCTTTTCGATTTATGGCCTGTTTAAGGTAGCAAACCTGGTATTTTGACTTATTTCGCTTAAATTGACATCTAGAGATTCTAACCAGCATATTTTTTCAATTTTTTTTTTGACAAAAATTTTGCAAAATAAGCATGTACTAACCCCTTACCTGTTTTTTTAGCGAAAAAACAAGTTGTCGCAAATCTTGGGGAATGGCATATAAACTGAAAGGTGGGTCCAAAACCATCCCCTACCTCAAGTTATAGCATAATTGGTAAGCGGGTTTAGCCACAGCACCAGCTTTGGTTTCAAATGTAAAAGTTTTGCTTTTCGATTTATGGCCTGTTTAAGGTAGCAAACCTGGTATTTTGACTTATTTCGCTTAAATTGACATCTAGAGATTCTAACCAGCATATTTTTTCAATTTTTTTTTTTGACAAAAATTTTGCAAAATAAGCATGTACTAACCCCTTACCTGTTTTTTTAGCGAAAAAAAAAGTTGTCGCAAATCTTGGGGAATGGCATATAAACTGAAAGGTGGGTCCAAAACCATCCCCTACCTCAAGTTATAGCATAATTGGTAAGCGGGTTTAGCCACAGCACCAGCTTTGGTTTCAAATGTAAAAGTTTTGCTTTTCGATTTATGGCCTGTTTAAGGTAGCAAACCTGGTATTTTGACTTATTTCGCTTAAATTGACATCTAGAGATTCTAACCAGCATATTTTTTCAATTTTTTTTTTGACAAAAATTTTGCAAAATAAGCATGTACTAACCCCTTACCTGTTTTTTTAGCGAAAAAAAAAGTTGTCGCAAATCTTGGGGAATGGCATATAAACTGAAAGGTGGGTCCAAAACCATCCCCTACCTCAAGTTATAGCATAATTGGTAAGCGGGTTTAGCCACAGCACCAGCTTTGGTTTCAAATGTAAAAGTTTTGCTTTTTTTTTGACAAAAATTTTGCAAAATAAGCATGTACTAACCCCTTACCTGTTTTTTTAGCGAAAAAAAAAGTTGTCGCAAATCTTGGGGAATGGCATATAAACTGAAAGGTGGGTCCAAAACCATCCCCTACCTCAAGTTATAGCATAATTGGTAAGCGGGTTTAGCCACAGCACCAGCTTTGGTTTCAAATGTAAAAGTTTTGCTTTTCGATTTATGGCCTGTTTAAGGTAGCAAACCTGGTATTTTGACTTATTTCGCTTAAATTGACATCTAGAGATTCTAACCAGCATATTTTTTCAATTTTTTTTTTGACAAAAATTTTGCAAAATAAGCATGTACTAACCCCTTACCTGTTTTTTTAGCGAAAAAAAAAGTTGTCGCAAATCTTGGGGAATGGCATATAAACTGAAAGGTGGGTCCAAAACCATCCCCTACCTCAAGTTATAGCATAATTGGTAAGCGGGTTTAGCCACAGCACCAGCTTTGGTTTCAAATGTAAAAGTTTTGCTTTTCGATTTATGGCCTGTTTAAGGTAGCAAACCTGGTATTTTGACTTATTTCGCTTAAATTGACATCTAGAGATTCTAACCAGCATATTTTTTCAATTTTTTTTTTGACAAAAATTTTGCAAAATAAGCATGTACTAACCCCTTACCTGTTTTTTTAGCGAAAAAAAAAGTTGTCGCAAATCTTGGGGAATGGCATATAAACTGAAAGGTGGGTCCAAAACCATCCCCTACCTCAAGTTATAGCATAATTGGTAAGCGGGTTTAGCCACAGCACCAGCTTTGGTTTCAAATGTAAAAGTTTTGCTTTTCGATTTATGGCCTGTTTAAGGTAGCAAACCTGGTATTTTGACTTATTTCGCTTAAATTGACATCTAGAGATTCTAACCAGCATATTTTTTCAATTTTTTTTTTGACAAAAATTTTGCAAAATAAGCATGTACTAACCCCTTACCTGTTTTTTTAGCGAAAAAAAAAGTTGTCGCAAATCTTGGGGAATGGCATATAAACTGAAAGGTGGGTCCAAAACCATCCCCTACCTCAAGTTATAGCATAATTGGTAAGCGGGTTTAGCCACAGCACCAGCTTTGGTTTCAAATGTAAAAGTTTTGCTTTTCGATTTATGGCCTGTTTAAGGTAGCAAACCTGGTATTTTGACTTATTTCGCTTAAATTGACATCTAGAGATTCTAACCAGCATATTTTTTCAATTTTTTTTTTTGACAAAAATTTTGCAAAATAAGCATGTACTAACCCCTTACCTGTTTTTTTAGCGAAAAAAAAAGTTGTCGCAAATCTTGGGGAATGGCATATAAACTGAAAGGTGGGTCCAAAACCATCCCCTACCTCAAGTTATAGCATAATTGGTAAGCGGGTTTAGCCACAGCACCAGCTTTGGTTTCAAATGTAAAAGTTTTGCTTTTCGATTTATGGCCTGTTGAAGGTAGCAAACCTGGTATTTTGACTTATTTCGCTTAAATTGACATCTAGAGATTCTAACCAGCATATTTTTTCAATTTTTTTTTTTGACAAAAATTTTGCAAAATAAGCATGTACTAACCCCTTACCTGTTTTTTTAGCGAAAAAAAAAGTTGTCGCAAATCTTGGGGAATGGCATATAAACTGAAAGGTGGGTCCAAAACCATCCCCTACCTCAAGTTATAGCATAATTGGTAAGCGGGTTTAGCCACAGCACCAGCTTTGGTTTCAAATGTAAAAGTTTTGCTTTTCGATTTATGGCCTGTTTAAGGTAGCAAACCTGGTATTTTGACTTATTTCGCTTAAATTGACATCTAGAGATTCTAACCAGCATATTTTTTCAATTTTTTTTTTTGACAAAAATTTTGCAAAATAAGCATGTACTAACCCCTTACCTGTTTTTTTAGCGAAAAAAAAAGTTGTCGCAAATCTTGGGGAATGGCATATAAACTGAAAGGTGGGTCCAAAACCATCCCCTACCTCAAGTTATAGCATAATTGGTAAGCGGGTTTAGCCACAGCACCAGCTTTGGTTTCAAATGTAAAAGTTTTGCTTTTCGATTTATGGCCTGTTTAAGGTAGCAAACCTGGTATTTTGACTTATTTCGCTTAAATTGACATCTAGAGATTCTAACCAGCATATTTTTTCAATTTTTTTTTTTGACAAAAATTTTGCAAAATAAGCATGTACTAACCCCTTACCTGTTTTTTTAGCGAAAAAAAAAGTTGTCGCAAATCTTGGGGAATGGCATATAAACTGAAAGGTGGGTCCAAAACCATCCCCTACCTCAAGTTATAGCATAATTGGTAAGCGGGTTTAGCCACAGCACCAGCTTTGGTTTCAAATGTAAAAGTTTTGCTTTTCGATTTATGGCCTGTTTAAGGTAGCAAACCTGGTATTTTGACTTATTTCGCTTAAATTGACATCTAGAGATTCTAACCAGCATATTTTTTCAATTTTTTTTTTTGACAAAAATTTTGCAAAATAAGCATGTACTAACCCCTTACCTGTTTTTTTAGCGAAAAAAAAAGTTGTCGCAAATCTTGGGGAATGGCATATAAACTGAAAGGTGGGTCCAAAACCATCCCCTACCTCAAGTTATAGCATAATTGGTAAGCGGGTTTAGCCACAGCACCAGCTTTGGTTTCAAATGTAAAAGTTTTGCTTTTCGATTTATGGCCTGTTTAAGGTAGCAAACCTGGTATTTTGACTTATTTCGCTTAAATTGACATCTAGAGATTCTAACCAGCATATTTTTTCAATTTTTTTTTTTGACAAAAATTTTGCAAAATAAGCATGTACTAACCCCTTACCTGTTTTTTTAGCGAAAAAAAAAGTTGTCGCAAATCTTGGGGAATGGCATATAAACTGAAAGGTGGGTCCAAAACCATCCCCTACCTCAAGTTATAGCATAATTGGTAAGCGGGTTTAGCCACAGCACCAGCTTTGGTTTCAAATGTAAAAGTTTTGCTTTTCGATTTATGGCCTGTTTAAGGTAGCAAACCTGGTATTTTGACTTATTTCGCTTAAATTGACATCTAGAGATTCTAACCAGCATATTTTTTCAATTTTTTTTTTTGACAAAAATTTTGCAAAATAAGCATGTACTAACCCCTTACCTGTTTTTTTAGCGAAAAAAAAAGTTGTCGCAAATCTTGGGGAATGGCATATAAACTGAAAGGTGGGTCCAAAACCATCCCCTACCTCAAGTTATAGCATAATTGGTAAGCGGGTTTAGCCACAGCACCAGCTTTGGTTTCAAATGTAAAAGTTTTGCTTTTCGATTTATGGCCTGTTTAAGGTAGCAAACCTGGTATTTTGACTTATTTCGCTTAAATTGACATCTAGAGATTCTAACCAGCATATTTTTTCAATTTTTTTTTTTGACAAAAATTTTGCAAAATAAGCATGTACTAACCCCTTACCTGTTTTTTTAGCGAAAAAAAAAGTTGTCGCAAATCTTGGGGAATGGCATATAAACTGAAAGGTGGGTCCAAAACCATCCCCTACCTCAAGTTATAGCATAATTGGTAAGCGGGTTTAGCCACAGCACCAGCTTTGGTTTCAAATGTAAAAGTTTTGCTTTTCGATTTATGGCCTGTTTAAGGTAGCAAACCTGGTATTTTGACTTATTTCGCTTAAATTGACATCTAGAGATTCTAACCAGCATATTTTTTCAATTTTTTTTTTTGACAAAAATTTTGCAAAATAAGCATGTACTAACCCCTTACCTGTTTTTTTAGCGAAAAAAAAAGTTGTCGCAAATCTTGGGGAATGGCATATAAACTGAAAGGTGGGTCCAAAACCATCCCCTACCTCAAGTTATAGCATAATTGGTAAGCGGGTTTAGCCACAGCACCAGCTTTGGTTTCAAATGTAAAAGTTTTGCTTTTCGATTTATGGCCTGTTTAAGGTAGCAAACCTGGTATTTTGACTTATTTCGCTTAAATTGACATCTAGAGATTCTAACCAGCATATTTTTTCAATTTTTTTTTTTGACAAAAATTTTGCAAAATAAGCATGTACTAACCCCTTACCTGTTTTTTTAGCGAAAAAAAAAGTTGTCGCAAATCTTGGGGAATGGCATATAAACTGAAAGGTGGGTCCAAAACCATCCCCTACCTCAAGTTATAGCATAATTGGTAAGCGGGTTTAGCCACAGCACCAGCTTTGGTTTCAAATGTAAAAGTTTTGCTTTTCGATTTATGGCCTGTTTAAGGTAGCAAACCTGGTATTTTGACTTATTTCGCTTAAATTGACATCTAGAGATTCTAACCAGCATATTTTTTCAATTTTTTTTTTTGACAAAAATTTTGCAAAATAAGCATGTACTAACCCCTTACCTGTTTTTTTAGCGAAAAAAAAAGTTGTCGCAAATCTTGGGGAATGGCATATAAACTGAAAGGTGGGTCCAAAACCATCCCCTACCTCAAGTTATAGCATAATTGGTAAGCGGGTTTAGCCACAGCACCAGCTTTGGTTTCAAA
>CAVNZG010001717.1:0-32500 GCA_963693315.1 Diogma glabrata
TTGTTTTGGCATCACTTCTTCTATTCCTTTTTTCCATCACTTCTTCCATACCTTCATCGAATATATTATCACTATTCTTACTGCCCTTGCTGACCATAAAATGTTATAACGATCAAAATTGTTTGCAACGTTTTTAGTAACCTACCACAGGTAAAGAAAACGTATATTAAACCGCATGAGCACTGTGAAAATTTGTGAATCCATATTTGTTCCGTATGTTCTAATGTTCTATATAGAGACACATCTGAAAACTTATTTGATCGCGTATTTTTTTATATATCCTTTGTTGTATATATAATACTATTTTTTTTATATTTTACTGATCAACTAGAGTGCTGATCCTTTTACATTCATATTTTAAAAAAAAATACATCATTTCTCATCACAACTCTTTGAAATTATTGCTACTACGTCAACAAAATGTATGCACACAAACTTTATTTATAGGCGTAGCAAAGCACGCCGGGTCCCGCTAGTATATATATATATATATATATATATATATATATATATATATATATATATATATATATATATATATATATATATATATATATATATATATATATATATATATATATATATATATATATATATATATATATATATATATATATATATATATATATATATATATATATATATATATATATATATACATATATATATATATATATATATATATATATATATATATATATATATATATATATATATATATATATATATATATATATATATATATATATATATATATATATATATACATATATATATATATATATATATATATATATATATATATATATATATATATATATATATATATATATATATATATATATATATATATATATATATATATATTTATATATATATATATTATATATATATATATATATATATATATATATATATATATATATATATATATATATATATATATATATATATATATATATATATATATGTATATATATATATATATATATATATATATATATATATATATATATATATATATATATATATATATATATATATATATATATATATATATATATATATATATATATATTATATATATATATATATATATATATATATATATATATATATATATATATATATATATATATATATATATATATATATATATATATATATATATATATATATATATATATATATATATATATATATATATATATATATATATATATATATATATATATATATATATATAGAAAGAGATAATTAATTTCCTTAACCTCACTATTTGTGATTTTCGAAAGCTAGTAGGTATATTCCATACTATCCTAAGTCACGTGTGCAGTTATTATTGAATGCTGCCAATCAATATGAAATCAATTTTACGACATAAATGTCAAGTAAATTAGTGAATCGTATGAATTTTTCAATTTGAAATCAGTTTTTGGGTTTATCTGAATAAACCTTATAGTTATTTGTTAATAAAAACAACTTTTATCTCTGAACGTGTTTCGGTTCGGATTCGAACTTAGAACCTCATCAGTACCAACTAAGTTTGAATCTTTTGGTAGACACGCTGTCAACTGCCCCTCGGCGTCGACATTTAGAAACATTTTTAATTACGATGTTGTAATTTCTTTTTCTTAGTGAAAAACTTTTTTGTCATACTTCACTGGCTACAGAGTTAGTATTTTTATTATATAGATTTTATACGTCTTAAACCCGACAAGGTAGGAATTTTTATTGAAAGAGATAATTAATTTCCTTAACCTCACTGAGAATTTCCGTAACCTCACCGGCAGTTGACAGCGTGTCTACCAAAAGATTCAAACTTAGTTGGTACTGATGAGGTTCTAAGTTCGAATCCGAACCGAAACACGTTCAGAGATAAAAGTTGTTTTTATTAACAAATAACTATAAGGTTTATTCAGATAAACCCAAAAACTGATTTCGAATTGAAAAATTCATACGATTCACTAATTTACTTGACATTTATGTCGTAAAATTGATTTCATATTGATTGGCAGCATTCAATAATAACTGCACACGTGACTTAGGATAGTATGGAATATACCTACTAGCTTTCGAAAATCACAAATAGTGAGGTTAAGGAAATTAATTATCTCTTTCAATAAAAATTCCTACCTTGTCGGGTTTAAGACGTATAAAATCTATATAATAAAAATACTAACTCTGTAGCCAGTGAAGTATGACAAAAAAGTTTTTCACTAAGAAAAAAGAAATTACAACATCGTAATTAAAAATGTTTCTAAATGTCGACGCCGAGGGGCAGTTGACAGCGTGTCTACCAAAAGATTCAAACTTAGTTGGTACTGATGAGGTTCTAAGTTCGAATCCGAACCGAAACACGTTCAGAGATAAAAGTTGTTTTTATTAACAAATAACTATAAGGTTTATTCAGATAAACCCAAAAACTGATTTCGAATTGAAAAATTCATACGATTCACTAATTTACTTGACATTTATGTCGTAAAATTGATTTCATATTGATTGGCAGCATTCAATAATAACTGCACACGTGACTTAGGATAGTATGGAATATACCTACTAGCTTTCGAAAATCACAAATAGTGAGGTTAAGGAAATTAATTATCTCTTTCAATAAAAATTCCTACCTTGTCGGGTTTAAGACGTATAAAATCTATATAATATATATATATATATATATATATATATATATATATATATATATATATATATATATATATATATATATATATATATATATATATATATATATATATATATATATATATATATATATATATATATATATATATATATATATATATATATATATATATATATATATATATATATATATATATATATATGTGGGATCACCCTATAATGAAAATAATTGTTATATCAAAATATAACGTAAATGCCTGCTTTATTTAATTAGTATTGGTTTAGTCCCATATGGGCAAACATATAAATTGATTTTAATTTTTATATAAAATTCAGTTGATCTTAAAATATTATCGGAACTAATTGTTGAAATAAATTAGAAATAAATTGAGAATTAAAAAGTTATTTTTATTATTTTCTTTCGATAAATCCTACAGTTGGTGTCAGAAGTGGGATGAGCTCTAAGTTTAATGGTGATATTAAGGTGTTAAATTCATAATTTTCTGGCTAGAGCTTATTAATTAAGGTGTTAATGTAAAAAATTTCGGTGAAAAACGCGGTCGAAATTTTACGGGATTTATCAGTGGTGTAGAAATAACTCTAATTTGTAGAGATAATTTTAAACAACAGAAGTTCAGCTTAGTTTTGTTTAAAGGTGACCGAAGTGAAACAAAAAGTTGTATACGGTGAATAAAAATAACAAAGGCGATTGTAAAAAAAATATAATAATTGTTTGTATTCGTCCTTGTACTGTATTTCATTATCAATCTATAAAGAAAAATCTAAAATTGTTAAACAAATTACAAACGACTAACAGTTAAACAATTACGAACAAAACAGGTAGTATTCAATATAAAGTTTTGATTGTGGCAATTAATACTGATAAAGAAAAGATTTTCCTTGTGGGCATTTAATAATTTGTTTTTTTTAGATTTTGCAAACATTTTTATAAAAAAAAACAAACAAAAATTTAGAATAATTTTAATTATAAAGTGAAGATTTATAAAAATTGTGCTAGAATGACGGGAAAACAAGGTAAAGAAACGGAGAATAATATAGGTCAACAGACCGCTAATCCAAATGCTGATATAGTATTAGATGTTAATTCGGGTACTTCAGGCTCTAAAGCGTCTGGTTCTGGTATGGATGGTGCTATGGGTGTTAGTGGTTTTGATAGTGATGCATTTTACAACGGAATGTTTGAGCATTTTAAACGTCGATTAGATACTGAGATCAATTTAGATAACCTTCATTCAACCTTGCATCGAGAAAATGTTAGTGTATCAAATCACGAAAAAGAACGTTTGGAGAAGATGCAACAGGTGATTCGGAAAAAGGAAGCTGAAATTAAAGAAAAAGACATTGAAATTCTTAAACGGGAAAACGAACTTCTTCGTCTAACCACGAGTAACGGGACAGGTTCTGATAATGTGATGAGTAAATGTATTTTTTCTTTTAGTGATATTCAAGATTCGCTGACGCAGTTTAGTGGAGATGATGACTATTCAATAGAGAACTGGATCAGTAATTTTGACGAGTCGGCGAAAGGAGTTGGGTGGAACGATACACAAAAAGCGATTTATGGCAAAAAACTTTTAGTCTGTACGGCGAAACAGAGTATGCGAACAACCGTTGATGTTGGTACGTGGGACAAACTTAAAAAGTTTTTGAGATGAATCATTGAAGCCGATATTTGAACTTCTTAAAACAGGTGGGTATAATGAATACGTGACTAATAATGGTCTTTTATTTAAGATGCTGCAAGGTAGTTTATCATTAGTGGTACCAAAGGCGATGCAATTTGAAGTAATTAGACTAAAGTGGAAACATCTTTTATCCAGATTATTGGATATAACTTTGTTTTTCTCTAAACAAAACCTAGCATTTTGTAAACATGATGAAGGACAAAGTTCTTCAAATGAAAGCAATTTTTTAGAACTAGTCAATCTATTGTCAAAGTATTATGTAGTGTTAAAAGAACACATTTTGAATTTGGAGCATAAATCACCAAAGTATCATATTTGTCACCAGATATACAAAATAAGTTCATAAATGTTTTAGCGAACCACGTAAAGTTTAATCTTGTCAACGAAATTAAATCGGTTAAATATTTTGGAATTATGTTTGATAGCACACCTGACTTTCACATATTGATCAAATGTCAGAAGTGATTCGTTATGTGAAAATTGATGGTAGAAAAGTGGTAATCAAGGAAGTATTCCTTGGATTTTTTCCTTTACATGGAAAAAAGCCGCTGATTTAAGCGATGAAATTCTTACACTGAAAAAAAATTGAAGAAATGACAACCTCATCTCGAAGTTGGCAGTTTACTATTCATGCAAAGGAAAGATATTTACAAACAATTTCACCGTGATTGGGACAACTACTTAGTACTCAGTAACATTGTCCTGACAACAGAATGAGGTTTATTTAAAATATAAAGTGTTACATCCAATATAACAATAGTTGAATAAAGTTGATAACTATTTCCATGAAAGCATATTTCTTTGGCCTTATATCATGAATTTTTCACTTTAAAATTTAAGTATTTGAGATTAATTGAACTATATTTTATTTTCACATAAATATTTCATGTAATTGGCGGATTATAATTGTATAGTTGTTGAATCAATATCGTAGTTCGATTCGTCATAACTGCCCGCACGGTGAGGTTGAGACAACTGCATTTCGATTGGAAATAGGACATGTTTTTTCAGTGTAAAATCTTGAAAATGACGGTATAGATGTTATGAATTGTCGTTCTCAAGGTTATGATAATGTAGCTGTTATGAGTAATATACATGGAGGAGTGCAAGCTATTGTTAAAACAAAAAATAACAAAGCAATTTTTGTCGGCTGCAAATAATACAATTAATTTAATTGCACAAAATGTAGCTTGTGTAACGTTTTTTTGGAACAGTAGAAGCAATTTTTACATGTTTTTCTGCTTCGACTAGCAGCTGGGAAGTGCTTGTTAAACACAACAAAGCAACTGTTGACTCTGAGACTGTTGACTCTGAGACTCTAACTGATACTCTTAACAACGCATTGAAGTGCTCATTATGCTGCAGTAAAAGTATTGGCCGAAAATTTTGATGGGATTGTGGCTTCAATTGAGAAGTTAAGTGATCAACAAGAAAATGTAGACACTAGAAGCGCTGCACAGAACCTTATCCATGCAGCATGTGATTTTACGTTTCTTTGCTATCTTTTTTTTTGGAATGATATTCTAAGGGAAATAATATCTGTGCTCAGATTGGATGGCAAACCAAGGGCTTGAATATTGATCAATTAGTTACAAAAATAGAGTCAATTTGTAACGAAGTCACATTGTAGAAGAGGCAATAATTCTTGTTGCGAAAAAATCGGAGGACTATGATATTCCAATGAAAAGCCGAATTCGTCGTAAAAACGTAAAAAAACAAATTTCTGATGAGTTTGCCCCTGATGTTGGACTGACACTGAGAACTCAACTTAAAAAGGACATGTTGGAATGTCTTGACCGATTCAGTGTTGAACTCCAAACTAGACTTAAGTCAGTTCAAGATTTAGCTTCATTGTTCGAGGTTGTGCAGACAAACACTTAGCTTTTACCGAACAGTGAAGAGTTGAAATTATCTGTATCAAAATTTACCAGTTTTTATGATGAAGTATCGGCAACAGAACTCCTCATAGAGATACCAAGGTTGAGGAGGCATTTAAAAGCGGCCAATGTTAGAGTTTCTAGCTGGGTGTACCTTGACTTTTTGAAATTCATCGTAGAATGGGATTTTTCAGAATTTCTTCCGAATCTTACGGTCGCACTAAAGTTATTTATGACTATTGGCGTATTAGTGGCTTCGTGTGAGAGGAAATTCTCTAAATTACTTGCGGGCAACAATGACACAATGTAGCTTATTAATAATAATGCTCATTTGTATTAATTAAAAAAAATTATAAATTACGTTTATCGGCTATTAGGTAGATTTCATATAAAAATCTACCTATTTATTATTATTGACAGTTTTTATTTTTGGGGTGACACCACAATATCCGCCCCGGGTGCCACCCATGCTAGCTACGCCACTGAATTGACTGTTTAATATGTACATTTGTTTGTATAAGAATAAATTTATGCGTATAAAATTTGATAATATAATTTATAGTATGTAGTTAATATTGTTACGTTTTTCTAACCTTACTTCGAATTGGCCTAACTCACAATTCGATAAACGCAATTCCCAAATCTCTTCAGAGTTCGATCACTGATTAGTAAGCACAAACACCAGGTTTTATTAAGTGTTCAACACCTTAATTGTCCCACAACAACAGGAACACAATACAGCAAACAATATTCCTGACTAGAATATTCTTTTAACAGCTTCAGAACTCCAACGGTTTATTGTAGAAATTTCCAGTTCACAACGTTCAAAATAATACACAAAATATTTCTACTCAATAAAACTTATAACTTTACACACAACTAATTTAAAGATCACTTTTATAATTTTAACTTCACTATCGCAGGTTTAAAATAAAACTAATTAAATACTACAAAAGGTAATTTCCTTATATACATTCTGCTTAATCTCTAGAAACTTCGAGGTCACTTTTTGGAAACCTTGAGAAAATATTAGAATATTCGATTATTTTACGTTACGTTGATTTGATTCATAAAATCATTTTTTTTATGTAGACCTTAGTTCTAGGAATACGTACAACAACAACAATATTCATTTCATTATTTTTCTCGTAGAATTTTGTTGATTTGATTTTCCTAGAAGTGACCGTAATCGTATAGATTTTTCTGTAATCGTCTAGATTTTTCTGTAATCGTAACAATACCCTCCACTTAAGCCTGTTCGTCCCGAACAGGATCTAGCTCTTCTTTGTATAAGGCCAATCTTTCCAAATGTACTACTTTCGCTTTGCCTCGATGGCCTTTCCTAATTCCATAAACCACGTCATTCAACTTGATTATAATGTTGTAAGGTCCTTCCCATGCAGCTTGCAGTTTTGGTGATAACCCTCGTTTTCGTTGTGGGTTGTGTAGCCATACTAATTGTCCTTCTTCAAAACCTTTATTATTAGATCGTATGTCATATCGGGCTTTCATTCTATCACTGGTCAGTTGTGTCTTCTGCCGAACAAACTTGTGAATATCCTCAAGGTTCTCCCTGATGCGGTTGGCATATTCTTGCGCAGACAATGATGTTGATGGTACTGCTCCAAATTTGAGGTCACCAAGAAGCCTTAAGTCACTTCCAAAAATAGTTTGAGCTGATGTCATGGTCGTGGTGTCATAAACTGCTGATCTGTATGCCATCAAAAATAAAGGAATGTGTTGATCCCAGTTACGTTGATTCTTACTGACCACTTTAGCTAGAAATTCCTACAAAGTAGCGTTGAATCTCTCAACCATCCCATCTGACTGTTGTAATGTAGACTGGAGCATGATAATGTAGAGCGGAAAAGTTCCCGATTTGTTCAATGTCTGTTTTCTCTTAATTCACAGTTTTGCTTACCACAGGTGGTTCATAATAGTTTCTCATCCATCCACGATCTATAGACATATTTTTATATAGTTTCCGTTACATAAGTTGGTCTTTCGCATTAAGCAATTAACAATAGTATTTCCTTTACAATCCCCTATTGTTGACTCACATTGTGTTTTCACCCGCATTACTTTACCATACTACTAAAAATTTGAGTCTCCGGACACTGACCATACATGATCAACGTAATCTTCAAACCTCAAAACAGCTGAACATATTTGTCCAATTGTCGCAATAGCTAAAAAAGTTATTACTCTGCAATCGGTTTTGTATTCGATTTCCTATATGGGTGTTTTTTATCATATTATCTTTCCGTTATAGATTTGAATTTTGCTGTAATACTGTTGTAAGTTGTTGTCTCGTAATACATAGACATCCCAAAGACGATTAAACTTACGTTTGGTCCATTCTAATACATTGTTATTTTTTTTAAGTGTGTTGGAACCAGTTTATTTCGTTAAATTGTCTTGCAACGTTGTGTATTACAAAATAACAAGCAGTTTTGTTTTAATGAAAAAGGTCCTAACATTTGTTTACAGAATGTAAATTAATTTCTTTTCATCAGAACCACTTTTTTCGAATTTTTCGAAGTTGAATGTTGATATAAAAAGAGATGATTGTACTATCTCTCTCTCTTATAATTTCATTAGTCTATTTGTGACTTTGAGTCTCACTCTTATCCTATTACTATCCAATTGGATTGCGATAGATGGACTGTCAGTCTCTATATTACACGCAACAAGGATTGATTTTTGATTGATGGAATCATTTAAAATTTTAAATAATGTGTTATAATTAAAAGTTCAAATCAAATCATTTGTATGTGATAAGGAAACAATACTAATTTGCTTCAATTGGTAAATGTGATCAAAAAAAAAAATTATTATGTGTTTGTTCTGTTGCTAGAAGCTCCGTCCATATTGTGGAAATATAAAAGTTAGTGGTGAGTGTCAATCAATTAGTCAAATTAGGACAATTTTCTTGTATATTTATTTAAATCAAATTAATGAACAGAATTTTAATGATAAAGAAAATAATTTTATTTGTTCGTTTCGTCGTACGTTTACATTAAATTATTAAATTATTATAGTTATATTGTACATAGAATATTCCTGTTCAGTGTGCGTGTTTAGTTTAATGGAACTTTATCCCGAACCTGTTTCTAAAACGGGCAAGAATGAAGCCGCTAAGCAATTTACGTACAATGTAGATTAGAGAATTTTCCTTGTTTGTAAGCCACATTTTAATTTTATTAAAGAAAAGAACTATTGTTTGGTATGTGGTGATAAATTCAGATTACAACTTAAATTTTTATATATTAATCGGTCGTAAAAGATAATCTGAAGGTTATAACTGTTCAGCTGGGTCAAATTTTTTGTTGGCTATACATGTATAAGAGGACATTTATACTAGCTCTAGTGTGTTCACTAACTGTTTTAGAATATACTTGTTAAATGATGTGCATTTTAGTTAATTAATAAATCCAAAAATTTCCATAAAATATACTAAAAACCAATATTATTGTTATGTAAAATAAAAGGACTTAATCCACTAGTTATTAAAAATAGTTAGGTAAATGGAAAGCAAAACGTAGACATTATGCTATAATTTGATATTCCGGTAGGATTAGTTCTAACAAAGTAAGCAAAAACTGTGTTTGTGTTTTAAAAAAAAAAAAAGGAAATAAATATTAAAAGTGAATGAAAATCGTATTTCAATGTACTGTAATGAATAGCCTGGGGCGATGCCTGAACGTAGTGTATTATGGTCTCAGATTCATTGGTTGTCATTTTTATTAACATGTATAGCTTGTAATAGTTTCTCATCCATCCATCATCAATAGTCCTATTTTCTTATAGTCTCCGTAACCCATAGTTTTTTATTTATCTATATAAACATTGCTATTTAATTTTGCAACCCCCTAAAATTGACTCATATTATGCTTCCATCCGCTTTATTTCACCATACTACTTGAATTTGAATTCTCTAAACACTAACCATAATTAAACAACGAAGTTTTCAAACCTCAAAACAGCTGTGCGTATTTGTCCAACAGTCACAATAAAGGGAATTAATGTCCTACTGTGTTATGCATTCGATTTTCTATATGGGTATTTTTTGTTATCAATTGTCTTTCCGTTATGGATCTGAATTCCACTGTAATACTGTTGTAAGTTGATATTTTGTAATACATCAACATCATACGATCGATTAAACTTACGTTTAATTCATTCTAATTCATTGATGATTATTATTAGTGTGTCGGAAACAATTTGTTTCGCAAAATTATTTTTGCAATATTAGGTATTATAAAGTAACCGCTCATTTCGTTATATCGAAAAATAGATCCTAACATTGAGTTACATAAATAATTTCCTTACATCAAAAACCCTTTCTTCGAATATTTCGAAGTCAAAAACGGCTATATAATGATCGACTGTATAATTGTTATTCTCTTAGTTTATTACATTTTGTGTTTGCTTAGTTGATTTTTCGAGATGTCAAAATACCACACGGCTGTTAAGTTGTTTTTGGTCTGACGTTTTCGTTTGTTACGATTATTTTTCATTTTTGTGGTGCATAAATTTGAATTCCGGTGTGATTAATAACCACGGAAAAACAACCAAAGAACCTACAGATGGCAGATCATTTTATTCGAGCATAGAAATCAAGGTGTGGATTAAACCTACAACAGCCAACAGGTAAACGAACTTATATATATATATATATCGATTTGATGTGCCGGCATCATAATCTTAACGGGGATCTCATACAGTAAATCAAAGCCTTTATCTATTCACTGTGGATCTTCTGTTTGATCGCAAATCAATTAAAACGGGAAATTATTTAATCCTTGTATCTGGTGAAGAATAAGTAAAATGCTCCAAACCAATAGAAAACTATGATTTCGGTGTTAATCTGTAGTGATTAAAATCATCGACGAATATTAGGATTTAACAAAATGTGCAAGATTATGTGTTAGCCAATCAAACTGTACAGTCAATGTCATTATTATTGATCTCAAATAAATTAAAATAGTCAAGGTTATGTGTTAACCAATTGTACAGTATAGTCAACTTTATTATTTCGTAACATAGAATAAATTAAAATAGTCAAGGTTATGTGTTAACCAATTGTACAGTCAACTTTATTATTTCGTAACATAGAATAATTTAAAATATTCAAGGTTTTGTGTTAACCAATTGTACAGTGTAGTCAATTGTATTATTAGGGATACAGAATCTTTAAAATGATTAAGGGTATGTGATAGGCTGTACTGAGTACAAATAAACATTATTGTTATTTCTTTGGTATTTTTTTTTTGTATTAAATTTCTAGATATTACGATGTGTGAATTCATAGGATGAGAGAATATTTCGTCAACATCTAAGTCAACATTCTAATCAACATCCTAAGTCACGAGTGTAAAGTCATTATTGATTGTTGCCAATCAATGCGAAACTTAATATCTGACGTAAAGTCAATATGTTGTTATATTTTGGTTAGGAAATATAGACAACATTAGGGGAATTTTTAATTTCGGATTGGTTTTTGTGAACAATTAAGCTTAAGTACATATTGGAAATCACTTGAATTTTGCAATTCGAAATAACTTTTCATTTTCTCTAAAATTCCTTTAGAAAAAATTTTGTTGTGTTTCGTGTCAGAATTCGAACTACATTCATCAGAGACACATTGTTCAAATTCTGTGTGTCTTACACAACTTAGCCAAAGCGGCGATGACGAAACATATTTTTTATTTTTTGATGTTCAGATAATTTCTAAATTGAAACTTCATCATTTTTCATATTTACTTAAGTTGAATTTTTCATCTATGATTACATATTGAAAATTGTATTTCTTTGGTATTTTTTTTGTATTAAATTTCGAGATATTACGATGTGTGAATTCATAGGATGAGAGAATATTTCGTCAACATCTAAGTCAACATTCTAATCAACATCCTAAGTCACGAGTGTAAAGTCATTATTGATTGTTGCCAATCAATGCGAAACTTAATATCTGACGTAAAGTCAATATGTTGTTATATTTTGGTTAGGAAATATAGACAACATTAGGGGAATTTTTAATTTCGGATTGGTTTTTGTGAACAATTAAGCTTAAGTACATATTGGAAATCACTTGAATTTTGCAATTCGAAATAACTTTTCATTTTCTCTAAAATTCCTTTAGAAAAAATTTTGTTGTGTTTCGTGTCAGAATTCGAACTACATTCATCAGAGACACATTGTTCAAATTCTGTGTGTCTTACACAACTTAGCCAAAGCGGCGATGAGGAAACATATTTTTTAATTTTTGATGTTCAGATAATTTCTAAATTGAAACTTCATCATTTTTTATATTTACTTAAGTTGAATTTTTCATCTATGATTACATATTGAAAATTGTATTTCTTTGGTATTTTTTTTGTATTAAATTTCTAGATATTACGATGTGTGAATTCATAGGATGAGAGAATATTTCGTCAACATCTAAGTCAACATTCTAATCAACATCCTAAGTCACGAGTGTAAAGTCATTATTGATTGTTGCCAATCAATGCGAAACTTAATATCTGACGTAAAGTCAATATGTTGTTATATTTTGGTTAGGAAATATAGACAACATTAGGGGAATTTTTAATTTCGGATTGGTTTTTGTGAACAATTAAGCTTAAGTACATATTGGAAATCACTTGAATTTTGCAATTCGAAATAACTTTTCATTTTCTCTAAAATTCCTTTAGAAAAAATTTTGTTGTGTTTCGTGTCAGAATTCGAACTACATTCATCAGAGACACATTGTTCAAATTCTGTGTGTCTTACACAACTTAGCCAAAGCGGCGATGACGAAACATATTTTTTATTTTTTGATGTTCAGATAATTTCTAAATTGAAACTTCATCATTTTTCATATTTACTTAAGTTGAATTTTTCATCTATGATTACATATTGAAAATTGTATTTCTTTGGTATTTTTTTTGTATTAAATTTCTAGATATTACGATGTGTGAATTCATAGGATGAGAGAATATTTCGTCAACATCTAAGTCAACATTCTAATCAACATCCTAAGTCACGAGTGTAAAGTCATTATTGATTGTTGCCAATCAATGCGAAACTTAATATCTGACGTAAAGTCAATATGTTGTTATATTTTGGTTAGGAAATATAGACAACATTAGGGGAATTTTTAATTTCGGATTGGTTTTTGTGAACAATTAAGCTTAAGTACATATTGGAAATCACTTGAATTTTGCAATTCGAAATAACTTTTCATTTTCTCTAAAATCCCTTTAGAAAAAATTTTGTTGTGTTTCGTGTCAGAATTCGAACTACATTCATCAGAGACACATTGTTCAAATTCTGTGTGTCTTACACAACTTAGCCAAAGCGGCGATGACGAAACATATTTTTTAATTTTTGATGTTCAGATAATTTCTAAATTGAAACTTCATCATTTTTCATATTTACTTAAGTTGAATTTTTCATCTATGATTACATATTGAAAATTGTATTTCTTTGGTATTTTTTTTGTATTAAATTTCTAGATATTACGATGTGTGAATTCATAGGATGAGAGAATATTTCGTCAACATCTAAGTCAACATTCTAATCAACATCCTAAGTCACGAGTGTAAAGTCATTATTGATTGTTGCCAATCAATGCGAAACTTAATATCTGACGTAAAGTCAATATGTTGTTATATTTTGGTTAGGAAATATAGACAACATTAGGGGAATTTTTAATTTCGGATTGGTTTTTGTGAACAATTAAGCTTAAGTACATATTGGAAATCACTTGAATTTTGCAATTCGAAATAACTTTTCATTTTCTCTAAAATTCCTTTAGAAAAAATTTTGTTGTGTTTCGTGTCAGAATTCGAACTACATTCATCAGAGACACATTGTTCAAATTCTGTGTGTCTTACACAACTTAGCCAAAGCGGCGATGACGAAACATATTTCCTAACCAAAATATAACAACATATTGACTTTACGTCAGATATTAAGTTTCGCATTGATTGGCAACAATCAATAATGACTTTACACTCGTGACTTAGGATGTTGATTAGAATGTTGACTTAGATGTTGACGAAATATTCTCTCATCCTATGAATTCACACATCGTAATATCTAGAAATTTAATACAAAAAAAATACCAAAGAAATACAATTTTCAATATGTAATCATAGATGAAAAATTCAACTTAAGTAAATATGAAAAATGATGAAGTTTCAATTTAGAAATTATCTGAACATCAAAAATTAAAAAATATGTTTCGTCATCGCCGCTTTGGCTAAGTTGTGTAAGACACACAGAATTTGAACAATGTGTCTCTGATGAATGTAGTTCGAATTCTGACACGAAACACAACAAAATTTTTTCTAAAGGAATTTTAGAGAAAATGAAAAGTTATTTCGAATTGCAAAATTCAAGTGATTTCCAATATGTACTTAAGCTTAATTGTTCACAAAAACCAATCCGAAATTAAAAATTCCCCTAATGTTGTCTATATTTCCTAACCAAAATATAACAACATATTGACTTTACGTCAGATATTAAGTTTCGCATTGATTGGCAACAATCAATAATGACTTTACACTCGTGACTTAGGATGTTGATTAGAATGTTGACTTAGATGTTGACGAAATATTCTCTCATCCTATGAATTCACACATCGTAATATCTAGAAATTTAATACAAAAAAAATACCAAAGAAATACAATTTTCAATATGTAATCATAGATGAAAAATTCAACTTAAGTAAATATGAAAAATGATGAAGTTTCAATTTAGAAATTATCTGAACATCAAAAATTAAAAAATATGTTTCGTCATCGCCGCTTTGGCTAAGTTGTGTAAGACACACAGAATTTGAACAATGTGTCTCTGATGAATGTAGTTCAAATTCTGACACGAAACACAACAAAATTTTTTCTAAAGGAATTTTAGAGAAAATGAAAAGTTATTTCGAATTGCAAAATTCAAGTGATTTCCAATATGTACTTAAGCTTAATTGTTCACAAAAACCAATCCGAAATTAAAAATTCCCCTAATGTTGTCTATATTTCCTAACCAAAATATAACAACATATTGACTTTACGTCAGATATTAAGTTTCGCATTGATTGGCAACAATCAATAATGACTTTACACTCGTGACTTAGGATGTTGATTAGAATGTTGACTTAGATGTTGACGAAATATTCTCTCATCCTATGAATTCACACATCGTAATATCTAGAAATTTAATACAAAAAAAATACCAAAGAAATACAATTTTCAATATGTAATCATAGATGAAAAATTCAACTTAAGTAAATATGAAAAATGATGAAGTTTCAATTTAGAAATTATCTGAACATCAAAAATTAAAAAATATGTTTCGTCATCGCCGCTTTGGCTAAGTTGTGTAAGACACACAGAATTTGAACAATGTGTCTCTGATGAATGTAGTTCGAATTCTGACACGAAACACAACAAAATTTTTTCTAAAGGAATTTTAGAGAAAATGAAAAGTTATTTCGAATTGCAAAATTCAAGTGATTTCCAATATGTACTTAAGCTTAATTGTTCACAAAAACCAATCCGAAATTAAAAATTCCCCTAATGTTGTCTATATTTCCTAACCAAAATATAACAACATATTGACTTTACGTCAGATATTAAGTTTCGCATTGATTGGCAACAATCAATAATGACTTTACACTCGTGACTTAGGATGTTGATTAGAATGTTGACTTAGATGTTGACGAAATATTCTCTCATCCTATGAATTCACACATCGTAATATCTAGAAATTTAATACAAAAAAAATACCAAAGAAATACAATTTTCAATATGTAATCATAGATGAAAAATTCAACTTAAGTAAATATGAAAAATGATGAAGTTTCAATTTAGAAATTATCTGAACATCAAAAATTAAAAAATATGTTTCGTCATCGCCGCTTTGGCTAAGTTGTGTAAGACACACAGAATTTGAACAATGTGTCTCTGATGAATGTAGTTCAAATTCTGACACGAAACACAACAAAATTTTTTCTAAAGGAATTTTAGAGAAAATGAAAAGTTATTTCGAATTGCAAAATTCAAGTGATTTCCAATATGTACTTAAGCTTAATTGTTCACAAAAACCAATCCGAAATTAAAAATTCCCCTAATGTTGTCTATATTTCCTAACCAAAATATAACAACATATTGACTTTACGTCAGATATTAAGTTTCGCATTGATTGGCAACAATCAATAATGACTTTACACTCGTGACTTAGGATGTTGATTAGAATGTTGACTTAGATGTTGACGAAATATTCTCTCATCCTATGAATTCACACATCGTAATATCTAGAAATTTAATACAAAAAAAATACCAAAGAAATACAATTTTCAATATGTAATCATAGATGAAAAATTCAACTTAAGTAAATATGAAAAATGATGAAGTTTCAATTTAGAAATTATCTGAACATCAAAAATTAAAAAATATGTTTCGTCATCGCCGCTTTGGCTAAGTTGTGTAAGACACACAGAATTTGAACAATGTGTCTCTGATGAATGTAGTTCGAATTCTGACACGAAACACAACAAAATTTTTTCTAAAGGAATTTTAGAGAAAATGAAAAGTTATTTCGAATTGCAAAATTCAAGTGATTTCCAATATGTACTTAAGCTTAATTGTTCACAAAAACCAATCCGAAATTAAAAATTCCCCTAATGTTGTCTATATTTCCTAACCAAAATATAACAACATATTGACTTTACGTCAGATATTAAGTTTCGCATTGATTGGCAACAATCAATAATGACTTTACACTCGTGACTTAGGATGTTGATTAGAATGTTGACTTAGATGTTGACGAAATATTCTCTCATCCTATGAATTCACACATCGTAATATCTAGAAATTTAATACAAAAAAAATACCAAAGAAATACAATTTTCAATATGTAATCATAGATGAAAAATTCAACTTAAGTAAATATGAAAAATGATGAAGTTTCAATTTAGAAATTATCTGAACATCAAAAATTAAAAAATATGTTTCGTCATCGCCGCTTTGGCTAAGTTGTGTAAGACACACAGAATTTGAACAATGTGTCTCTGATGAATGTAGTTCGAATTCTGACACGAAACACAACAAAATTTTTTCTAAAGGAATTTTAGAGAAAATGAAAAGTTATTTCGAATTGCAAAATTCAAGTGATTTCCAATATGTACTTAAGCTTAATTGTTCACAAAAACCAATCCGAAATTATTGTTATTATTAGATGAATAATAAAATCATACATATTGAAGAGACTGGGATATTTTTTTGTTTCGCTGTAAACTAGATGTCAAATCAACTTGTAAGAATCTGTGATATTATTAAAAGTTAGAAATATAAAATTTGATGTGAAAAACTGTGTAGCGGCTGAGTGTTAATTTAACTGTCTAATAAATTATATGTGAAATCCGGTGTACAAACCAAAATAGTTATATTTATTGAAAATTTTGTGTTAGATATAAATAACTGTGATAAACTGTCCGTCTATTAAAAATATAAGATTATTAGAATCAATTAATTGTTATAAAACTGTGCAATTTACATTTATTGATACAAATCGTTACATGGAATTTTTCAACGTGTTCAGCTTTAATTGCAAATTTATTCAACGTATTCAACTATATACCTAAATTTTATTCAACGATTATTCATATCAATTATTTGCTTGGTATTTGTTCGACGTATTCAACTATATTATAAATATGTTCAATTATATTGGAAAGTTATTATTGAGACAAATTGTTACTTTTTGATTACAACGTATTATTCGCCGATTATTGTTACAAATCGTTCCATTTGTGTTTCAACGTTTTACTCAACAATTATTGAGACAAATTATTACAGTTTTTGTGATTACAACGTATTATTCAACGATCATTAATACAAATTGTTACATTTGTATTTCAACGTTTTACTCAACAATTATTGAGACAAATTAGTACATTTTTTGATTACAACGTACTATTCAACGATTATTGTTACAAATCGTTCCATTTGTGGTTCAACGTATTATTCAACATTCATTGATACCAAATATTACATTTTCCATTACAACGTTTTACTCTACGATTATTGATACAAATTATAACATTTTCATTTCAACGTTTTACTCAACGATTATTGATACATATTATTACATTGGTACTTCAACGATTATTGATACAAATTATTACAGTTTTTGTGATTACAACGTATTATTCAACGATCATTAATACAAATTGTTACATTTGTATTTCAACGTTTTACTCAACAATTATTGAGACAAATTAGTACATTTTTTGATTACAACGTACTATTCAACGATTATTGTTACAAATCGTTCCATTTGTGGTTCAACGTATTATTCAACATTCATTGATACCAAATATTACATTTTCCATTAAAAAGTTTTACTCTACGATTATTGATACAAATTATTACATTTTCATTTCAACGTTTTACTCAACGATTATTGATACATATTATTACATTGGTACTTCAACAATTATTGATAAAAATTATTACCTTTTTTGTGATTACAACGTATTATTCAACGATTATTGATATAAATTGTTACATTTGTATTTCAACGTTTTACTCAACAATTATTGAGACAAAATTATTACATTTTTTTGATTACAACGTACTATTCAACGATTATTGCTCCAAAGTATTACATTTGTGGTTCAACGTATTATTCAACATTCATTGATACCAAATATTACATTTTTCATTACAACGTTTTACTCTACGATTATTGAGACAGATTGTTACATTTTTTATTCAACTATATTTTTTTTTTTTTAATAAAATGTGATGTGTAGTAGGCATTACAATATGTGTCACAACAACACATAAAAACCTTTTAAGACCAAGGTCCCACAACAACATGCGTTCTAAGGATGTTAATGGACGCAAATCTGTTTGTTTTTTGTTTTTTTAATATTTTTTGTTAAATAATGGACAACTAAACTTTAAATCCTATCACATATAAAATATGACATAGGCCAATATTTCGTGATAGGATAGGGAAAATAAAAATAAAATAAGAGATAAAAAGCAAATTTGTTTTAAAAATTTGCAGGAACAAAACTAAAATTGGTTTGCCAATAGTCCAGCTAATGGCATAATCCTTGATTATGGGACGCAGTATATTTTTCAATGATTAAAGCTCAGATATATAGTTATATGAAAGCTCGTTTCTTCGAGCAAGCTACAGCGTTCCAGCATCAAGGAATATTCATTAGCTAAGATTGAGAGTGCTACCGTTGACTGAATACATATATTGGAAAGTTATTTAACGCTGATTTATACAACTATTTACCTGGACCTATCTTTATCAAAGTAATTGGACACAGTTATTACTGATGGAGGGCTGATATAACGGAAACTTGGAGGGCTGGAGGATTTAATCATGGGTGAGTCAACTTATTTTATTTGTGTGTTTTTTTTTATTGTGTTTAACGTAGAAGGGTGAATGTGTATGAAAGGGCGTGTCAGTGGTTGAATGGGGGCGTGTTAGTCGTTGCCTGTGTGTGCGAACTGGCGGTGTGGGTGGCGAGACACATTTGGTCTGGATTGGGACTGATGCTAATCTAAATGGTGTTGCTCCGAGTCCTCACTTAACTTATCAAATGCCTCTTTGCATTGTATTTCCTGAATTTGATAAAATTATATCTTTTCTAAATAATCATTATAAACGATCCGGTAATTCAAAAAAAAGGGAAGTAAAAACAACAAAATAAAGAAACAAATTCTAGTCTGATTTTAGGTTTATTAGGTCTATGAATCATTACCTAGCTGTAATTTCCAGGTATTGAAATAAACTGGTTTGGACATGTTGGTTCAAAGTACCAACCAACTTACATTTTTTTCTCTGAATAAATTGGGTTATGAATAATATTTTTCTTTTGAATTACTCATGGATTTCTAATTTTGTTTTCACCTGCTGTTAATGAAGGGAAAGGAAAATGATCGATCTGGACATTCAATATGGTGTGTGACGTTTTTTTTTCAGTGCTCTGGGATCTGTTTCGTGTTGTACCAACAATGGCAGTGGTTTGTGCCATAGTGCTCAGGATACAGCAATACAACTCAGTCTTGACTACTATCACTTGCGATACGTGCTGCAGGTCTGGGAGCTTAAGTGTCTTGCTTCGCCGTCTGACTGTGCGGGTGAATGTTGGCGTGTGTGGAACGTGAGTGTGTGGGCGTCTGAGAGTGATTGTGGGGGTTGAACGCGCTGATCGTAGGTCTTTCGCAAACGGGGTCGCCAGAGTCTCCATTTTCCACTTGTAATTTTTTTCCATTTCCGTTTATTTGATGAAAATTGCGTACATTTCTGCATTTGTGCTGAAGCAGCAGGTTTATAATATCTCCTACTCACGGGGGCTGAGACTTAGTCGAACGGCATTACAACAAATCTAAGTACGCATCCTGCTATGCCATTCTCATTGGTTCGCCAATGAGGAAGCTCTTCATTACAAATTGGCGCCCAACGTGGTGCTCCTCTAAGGGTTTCTACAGCGATGTAGGACTCTGGAGGAGTCCCTTCATAAATTCAAAAAACTTTGAAAAATTTTTTCTGAAAAATGTTTCTTCTAAAATTAAATTTTCTTTTTCCACCCTACAATAGTTCGAGGCTCTAGCGACAAGAAGCAACTTCCCGCTTTATACGCGCAGGAGCGAAGGACGTCTGAGATTCCTCAGACTTTCTTCGATGGGATTTTGCGTCCCCACGCCTCCAGCTACAACTCTCCGTTTGTTTTTTTTTTAACGCAAGGGTGGGAATAATTCTTAGGAATTATTCCCAATGGGCATTTCAACCCCACGGACCCTAGTTACGGGTTGGGTTTCTGGAGATGTCGCGAAGGCCGAGGGTGTCTCGGGTGTCAGACCTAGACTGACGTGGATTGGTGTATACGCCAATCCTCGTCCGAGTCTGGTCACCTGGTCAGGCTTCGGGTTCGTGGTGTCCTCAGAGTCCAGCTCGTGCTGATATTGTCTAAACGTTTGAATCCCCTCCTGGCAATATTGGTTTCCTATGGCCTGAGTTGTTCAGTTCCCCATGGATGATACTGGGGGACATTTTCCAAAGTAGCCCAATCAGCTACGGAGGGGAGATGTCTGCTCAGCTTTCATGCCGTGGTTGACTGGATCAACTCAGGTCATAGCACCTCGCCCGTATGTGTTGGTGGTGTGGATCGCAGTTGGCGAGTGTTGTTGATCGAATGGTGGTCCAGAGGATTTATCTTCTGGCCATCCCTTCAGCACTTGTCAGCCGGGTGAGACCCCATTGACACACACCCCGTCTCATTCCTTTCCCACCCTATCTTTTCCCATCCCTATCTATCCATTCCTGTCCCATTCCCTTACCTAATCCCATCCTTTAACGTAGTTTAAATTTCGAATTTTCTTTTGGTCCCAAAATAAAAACAAACAACTTTTCAAGAGAGAACGGCGATCATCACCTCCAACCCCAGTGTGATGAACTCCCCTTGGTTGGTCTGTCCGTCCGTCCTCTGTTCATTAATATTGATAATAATAAATTAATAAGTAAATACATATAAAAATAAATAAATAAATTAATGAATAGGAAATAAATAACTACTTAAATAAACTAACACCTAATAAACAAAAAAAAAAAAAAAATTTTATAAAAAGAAAAATTTTAATAATCAAAACTTTGTGCTGATTTTTGCATTTACTAATCGCTTTATTTATACAAATTTTAGGGTCCGACACCAAACAAATAAAAAATTTAATAATAAATTGCATAGCAAAATAAAAGGAAAATAAATCTATTAAAAGGAACAATTAAATACCAAAAAAATAACAGGACAAATTATAAATAAAAGCATAAGGAAAAGCAAGGAAGAACGAGCAGGCACCAAGAAAAATTCAACATATCAAGTATCACGAATTTAGTATTAAGTTTGATTAAAATTGCATGTTAGACTTAAGTCTACGTTATTTACTATTTCAATTTTCTTAATTTGTGCATGATAGTTTTAAGTACGTTAAATAATTTTTTTATACCTAATAATTTTTTTGGATTGATCTCTAAACATTACTTTCTTGTCAAACCGGTAGGCTTGCCGCACTCCTATTATTTTTTTATTGTCACTCAGTTTTGAGTATTGGGAACCATCACACCTGCCCGGAATTGGGTCTGGAAAATTTTCATAATTGCCATCTTCTGCCATATTTGTAGTATACTGAGATCTAAGATTAAAAAAGAGATCAAAAACTGTTTTGAGGCTTATAATCAATCAATAGAAAAATCTTTGTCTCAGAATCCTAAGAGTTTTTGGACGTATAATAAAGCTTTAAGGGCTAAATCGGACTATCCATCTGTAATGTTTCTGGGAAATAGGCAATCTAACCAACCAAAGGATATTTGTGAATTGTTTGCGGAGAATTTTAAATCAATTTTTACTGATGGTTTGGTCTCCTTAGAAAAGTCTGCATCCAACTTACAAAGTGATATCACTAGCATATTAACAGAAGATGAAGTAGTATTTATGATATCCAAACTTGAAAAGGAAAAAGGACCTGGTCCAGACCTGATAACAAACTTATTTATTAAAAACCTCAAAAGTTCTTTAGCCACCCCGTTAACAATTCTATATAACTTATCTTTACAACAGTCTGTTTTCCCTAATAAGTGGAAAGAATCGTTCTTGAATCCAATTTTTAAATCTGGCGATCCAGCTGATGTAGCTAATTACAGACCAATCTGTATTATGAACGCATTTGCGAAAATATTTGAAAAGCTTGTATATAACATAGTCTTTGTTCAAGTTAGCCAAAAAATCAGCTCCAATCAGCATGGTTTCTTTTCAAAACGGTCTACAATTTCTAATTTGCTTGAATTCTCTAATTATGTCTTTAACTCAATTGATAAGAATGTTCAAGTGGATTGTATATACACGGACTTTTCTAAAGCTTTTGATAAAGTTAAACATCACATTCTAATATCAAAACTGAATCATTTTGGAATATCTCGCAATCTTATACAGTGGTTTACATCCTATCTATCAAGTCGTACGCTATTTGTTAGGTTTAATGGAAATTTATCTAAAGGTTTTACTCCTACGTCTGGTGTACCTCAGGGCTCCATACTCGGTCCCTTATTATTCTTACTCTCTATAAATGACATATCAGATGTTATTCAATGTTCCCATCTTTTATATGCCGACGACCTAAAAATATTCTTATCAATTAAAACTGTTCAAGATTGCATTAAACTACAATGTGATTTAGATAGAATTCAAGAATGGTGTGAGGTGAACGACTTACAACTAAATATTAAAAAGTGTATGTCCTTATCTTTTTCACGTAAGAGCCAAAATATTTTGTTTGATTATGAAATTAATAAAGTCAAGCTTGTTCGGGTGAGCACTATAAAAGATTTAGGTATCATTTTCGACTCTAGATTAAGATTTAATGAGCACGTTAGTTATATTCATATAAAAGCAATAAAACTACTTGGTTTTATTTATAGAAGATGTAGAGAATTTCGTGATCCTAAAGTTCTTAAGGTACTTTTCAATAGCTTTATACGTAGTATCCTGGAGTATGGTTGTCAAATCTGGCACCCTTACTATGATAATTACTGTAATCTAATTGAAGGAATACAAAGAAGATTTACTAAACTGGTCTGTTATAACTGCATTCCATTCTCAAATAAACTATCATACGGCGTCAGACTTGATAAGCTACAAATGATATCTCTAGAGTCTAGAAGATATCTTCTAGATGAATTCCTTCTGTACAAAATTGTAAATTCTTTGATGGATACTGTAGCACTAGCTCACATTAACTTTTATGCTTCATTCTATAGAACTCGTTTAAATCAACTCTTCATGCCATCAGCATCTCGAACAAATATTGGAGTTTCTTCGCCAATTTCTAGACTTCAAATGTTTCACAATGAAATTTTTTCGTTAAACATTGATTTGTTTTCGCTTTCGTTAAATATTTTTAAGTCAAAATGTCACGTTATATTGAAGGAATATCAAAGTTTATATCCTGATAAGTTTTTGTACAGCTAATGTAATTGTTTCTAAATGTAATTTTGTTAATATAATTCTGGATATTTTTTCTGTTTTTAAGCCTCCTGAGGAAAGTCGATAAAAAATTATTTTTTTTGTCGATAAAAAATTATTTTTTTTTTGATTTAATTTTGTACTTTTAGATTTAATTAGCAATAAGTTAACACGTTTGGTTATTAATAATTGTCATACTATAGGAATTAAGCTAGGCACTTTATTAATTTTAATTTAGTAGTTTATATTATCTTGAATTATTATAATATGATACATATTTGGTGTAACTTGTACTATTCAAAAAATCCACATGTAACTTTGTTCTGTAGTATTGAAGCAGCATATAATTGGGTAACTGTTTGCTGCTCTTGTCAAATAAATAAATAAATAAATACTTATTTTCTCTCAAATCTCAACGTTTATTTTTGTTTTGTTCATATATCAGCATCTTGGAAAACAATTGTAAATAGTAGTAAAACAATATCAAAATGATAATAAATCCTAATCAATACATCTGTCGAATTGGTCAAACGTCGCACGGCTGTTCAAGGTTTGAATAATTGTAACGTCATACACATCTTTAAATTCTGCTCTGATATATTTAACCTCAGTAAAATCTTTGTAATTGCCACCGTCTGCCATAGTTTTAGTATACCTGCTTTCTCTCTAATTTCCATTTTTGCTTGGTCAAATATCGCACAGTTGTTCTCGGTTTGAGTATTCATAATGTCAGCCGCTGATAAGATTGACGTTTCGGACAGGTCCAGCTCTTGTGCGGTCTGTCAACAAGAAATAGTGCTGCCTCTGGTAAATGGATTAACGGCATTTGCTAGAACTTTTTTTGTGATTCAAAGACTTGCATAAATTTGGTTTTTTCTTCCTGGTTGATTCAATTTATTGTAATTAATCGGAATCATAAATGGTGATTCCGCACCTGTTTCTTTTATTTTTTTTCTCTCTTTCTCGACTGATTCGCGACTGCTATCCACCGTAGCAGTTCGTCACGACTTACGTTGAGAGTCAGTGTAGGTTGATCTCGTATATGAACTAGCGAATGTCTTTGCCAGCTGAGCTATCGAATGCTTCCTCTTCTCCCTTCCATTCTGTACGATAACGTTACCTGTGCCAGATTGGGTTAGGGTCGAGGTATTAATGGACTACACAATCCAACAACTTTTGGTTATTCACTTTTTTCACGATTTGGGTCTCGGTATAACTTGATCATTCTTATTTGTATGGGGTCTGCTATTCGTGGACTGCTGTGTCTCACTTTGTAATATACCACGACGCCAGTACAATTCAACTTCTTATTTGATCCTGGCTTTTCCGACTAACTCTAACTTACGACAGATGACCTAATTTCAGGCCAGGTGAAATACTGGCTTGGCTTAGATGTTGTGATTCTTCCAGGGGGTGTGGTATGGACATTGTGGTTACCCGAGGAGTACGCTGACGAGTGTATGACGAGGGCCCACAATCCACCAGCTTCATCTCATGGGAGTTTGGCAAAGGCAAGATATTGTGCTGTCGTAGTGCTGTTTTGAGCGATGCAGATAAACGGCCAATAAATTATCTGTATCGCTCGTAAAAAGTTTGTGAAGCCAACGTTTGAAGGTGAGTAGGTGGCGCCGCCTACGAACTGGAAGACCTGGTTTCCAAACGCAGAGGTGTATACCATTCTAAGGACATTCGAGCCTAAAAGTCTGAAAATAGTGTCTGTTTCAGTAAGATATCGTATAACATTTGCAAAAATTTTTTTTTGTTCCCCCATACATGACTGGTTGACGTTCTTATTGACCTGAAAGTGTGAGGGTGATTTCGTTTCAAAGTTATAACACCGCTAGTGGCTTCAACTGTGGAGTGTTATTATCGTTCATGTCAGTTAAACGACTGAAGGTATAATTGTCTTGAGTCACCTGATGGTTCAGATACCACCCACATAAATTTCAAATTCACCATTTTCGGATGCGTACAATAGTTAGCCCGGCTAGCTAAGTCGCGAGAAGCATGTGACTCTTATTAGCTCAGGTGTAGGGTTCGAGCCTGAGTAACGGAAGCACAGGAGACGAAGGGTGTTCCTCGTTAGAGAAGTCGGTCGATTGATGTCTCACTTTTCGGTCATCTAACAATTTGGTTTTGTTTTTTTTTTTACTTCAGAGTCCCGGGAACCCCCAGATCTGCCCGAAATTGGGTCTGGATTGTTTTGTTTATCCATCGTTTACAATAGATTAGAATATTTTTTTTTCTTTCTTCGTTACCCCTCCAAAATGTTTGTCTATATAGTAGTAGATAATTTGTTTCTGTCTGAATAGGTTATGAAATACGGATCGGTTTGATTACTAATCTTTAGAATATTGAAGCACCTCACCGTTCGAATATGGGTACGACAAGATCCATGTGAGACCAGTCTATGCCTTTTTCAACTTCTTTTTGGACTTGAGCTTTCTTCCAAAAAGTATTTGTCCTGTAATGAATAGCCTGGGGCGATGCTTGAACGTAGTGTATTATGGTCTCAGATTCATTGGTTGTCATTTTTATTAACATGTATAGCTTGTAATAGTTTCTCATCCATCCATCATCAATAGTCCTATTTTCTTATAGTCTCCGTAACCCATAGTTTTTTATTTATCTATATAACCATTGCTATTTAATTTTGCAACCCCCTAAAATTGACTCATATTATGCTTCCATCCGCTTTATTTCACCATACTACTTGAATTTGAATTCTCTAAACACTAACCATAATTAAACAACGAAGTTTTCAAACCTCAAAACAGCTGTGCGTATTTGTCCAATAGTCACAATAAAGGGAATTAATGTCCTACTGTGTTATGCATTCGATTTTCTATATGGGTATTTTTTGTTATCAATTGTCTTTCCGTTATGGATCTGAATTCCACTGTAATACTGTTGTAAGTTGATATTTTGTAATACATCAACATCATACGATCGATTAAACTTACGTTTAATTCATTCTAATTCATTGATGATTATTATTAGTGTGTCGGAAACAATTTGTTTCGCAAAATTATTTTTGCAATATTAGGTATTATAAAGTAACCGCTCATTTCGTTATATCGAAAAATAGATCCTAACATTGAGTTACATAAATAATTTCCTTACATCAAAAACCCTTTCTTCGAATATTTCGAAGTCAAAAACGGCTATATAATGATCGACTGTATAATTGTTATTCTCTTAGTTTATTACATTTTGTGTTTGCTTAGTTGATTTTTCGAGATGTCAAAATACCACACGGCTGTTAAGTTGTTTTTGGTCTGACGTTTTCGTTTGTTACGATTATTTTTCATTTTTGTGGTGCATAAATTTGAATTCCGGTGTGATTAATAACCACGGAAAAACAACCAAAGAACCTACAGATGGCAGATCATTTTATTCGAGCATAGAAATCAAGGTGTGGATTAAACCTACAACAGCCAACAGATAAACGAACTTATATATATATCGATTTGATGTGCCGGCATCATAATCTTAACGGGGATCTCATACAGTAAATCAAAGCCTTTATCTATTCACTGTGGATCTTCTGTTTGATCGCAAATCAATTAAAACGGGAAATTATTAAATCCTTGTATCTGGTGAAGAATAAGTAAAATGCTCCAAACCAATAGAAAACTATGATTTCGGTGTTAATCTGTAGTGATTAAAATCATCGACGAATATTAGGATTTAACAAAATGTGCAAGATTATGTGTTAGCCAATCAAACTGTACAGTCAATGTCATTATTATTGATCTCAAATAAATTAAAATAGTCAAGGTTATATGTTAACCAATTGTACAATATAGTCAACTTTATTATTTCGTAACATAGAATAAATTAAAATAGTCAAGGTTATGTGTTAACCAATTGTACAGTCAACTTTATTATTTCATAACATAGAATAATTTAAAATATTCAAGGTTTTGTGTTAACCAATTGTACAGTGTAGTCAATTGTATTATTAGGGATACAGAATCTTTAAAATGATTAAGGGTATGTGATAGACTGCACTGAGTACAAATAAACATTATTGTTAGATGAATAATAAAATCATACATATTGAAGAGACTGGGATATTTTTTTGTTTCGCTGTAAACTAGATGTCAAATCAACCTGCAAGAATCTATGATATTACGATTAGCCTAAACCCTGTGATATTATTAAAAGTTAGAAATATAAAATTTGATGTGAAAAACTGTGTACCGGCTGAGTGTTAATTTAACTGTCTAATAAATTATATGTGAAATCCGGTGTACAAACCAAAATAGTTATATTTATTGAAAATTTTGTGTTAGATATAAATAACTGTGATAAACTATCCGTCTATTAAAAATATAAGATTATTAGAATCAATTAATTGTTATAAAACTGTGCAATTTACATTTATTGATACAAATCGTTACATGGAATTTTTCAACGTGTTCAGCTTTAATTGCAAATTTATTCAACGTATTCAACTATATACCTAAATTTTATTCAACGATTATTCATATCAATTATTTGCTTGGTATTTGTTCGACGTATTCAACTATATTATAAATATGTTCAATTATATTGGAAAGTTATTATTGAGACAAATTGTTACTTTTTGATTACAACGTATTATTCGCCGATTATTGTTACAAATCGTTCCATTTGTGTTTCAACGTTTTACTCAACAATTATTGAGACAAATTATTAGTTTTTGTGATTACAACGTATTATTCAACGATCATTAATACAAATTGTTACATTTGTATTTCAACGTTTTACTCAACAATTATTGAGACAAATTAGTACATTTTTTGATTACAACGTACTATTCAACGATTATTGTTACAAATCGTTCCATTTGTGGTTCAACGTATTATTCAACATTCATTGATACCAAATATTACATTTTCCATTACAACGTTTTACTCTACGATTATTGATACAAATTATTACATTTTCATTTCAACGTTTTACTCAACGATTATTGATACATATTATTACATTGGTACTTCAACGATTATTGATACAAATTATTACCTTTTTTGTGATTACAACGTATTATTCAACGATTATTGATATAAATTGTTACATTTGTATTTCAACGTTTTACTCAACAATTATTGAGACAAAATTATTACATTTTTTTGATTACAACGTACTATTCAACGATTATTGCTCCAAAGTATTACATTTGTGGTTCAACGTATTATTTAACATTCATTGATACCAAATATTACATTTTTCATTACAACGTTTTACTCTACGATTATTGAGACAAATTGTTACATTTTTTATTCAACTATATTTTTTTTTTTTTATTAAAATGTGATGTGTAGTAGGCATTACAATATGTGTCACAACAACACATAAAAACCTTTTAAGACCAAGGTCCCACAACAACATGCGTTCTAAGGATGTTAATGGACGCAAATCTGTTTGTTTTTTGTTTTTTTAATATTTTTTGTTAAATAATGGACAACTAAACTATAAATCCTATCACATATAAAATATGACATAGGCCAATATTTCGTGATAGGATAGGGAAAATAAAAATAAAATAAGAGATAAAAAGCAAATTTGTTTTAAAAATTTGCAGGAACAAAACTAAAATTGGTTTGCCAATAGTCCAGCTAATGGCATAATCCTTGATTATGGGACGCAGTATATTTTTCAATGATTAAAGCTCAGATATATAGTTATATGAAAGCTCGTTTCTTCGAGCAAGCTACAGCGTTCCAGCATCAAGGAATATTCATTAGCTAAGATTGAGAGTGCTATCGTTGACTGAATACATATATTGGAAAGTTATTTAACGCTGATTTATACAACTATTTACCTGGACCTGTCTTTATCAAAGTAATTGGACACAGTTATTACTGATGGAGGGCTGATATAACGGAAACTTGGAGGGCTGGAGGATTTCATCATGGGTGAGTCAACTTATTTTATTTGTGTTTTTTTTTATTGTGTTTAACGTAGAAGGGTGAATGTGTATGAAAGGGCGTGTCAGTGGTTGAATGGGGGCTTGTTAGTCGTTGCCTGTGTGTGCGAACTGACGGTGTGGGTGGCGAGACATATTTGGTCTGGATTGGGACTGATGCTAATCTAAATGGTGTTGCTCCGAGTCCTCACTTAACTTATCAAATGCCTCTTTGCATTGTATTTCCTGAATTTGATAAAATTATATCTTTTCTAAATAATCATTATAAACGATCCGGTAATTCAAAAAAAAAGGGAAGTAAAAACAACAAAATAAAGAAACAAATTCTAGTCTGATTTTAGGTTTATTAGGTCTATGAATCATTACCTAGCTGTAATTTCCAGGTATTGAAATAAACTGGTTTGGACATGTTGGTTCAAAGTACCAACCAACTTACATTTTTTTCTCTGAATAAATTGGGTTATGAATAATATTTTTCTTTTGAATTACTCATGGATTTCTAAATTTGTTTTCACCTGCTGTTAATGAAGGGAAAGGAAAATGATCGATCTGGACATTCAATATGGTGTGTGACGTTTTTTTTTCAGTGCTCTGGGATCTGCTTCGTGTTGTACCAGCAATGGCAGTGGTTTGTGGGCTGTGCCATGATGCTCATGGTACAGCAATACAACTCAGTCTTGACTACTATCACTTGCGATACGTGCTGCAGGTCTGGGAGCTTAAGTGTCTTGCTTCGCCGTCTGACTGCGGGTGAATGTTGGCGTGTGTGGAACGTGAGTGTGTGGGCGTCTGAGAGTGATTGTGGGGGTTGGACGCGCTGATCGTAGGTCTTTCGCAAACGGGGTCGCCAGAGTCTCCATTTTCCACTTGTAATTTTTTTCCATTTCCGTTTATTTGATGAAAATTGCGTACATTTCTGCATTTGTGCTGAAGCAGCAGGTTTATAATATCTCCTACTCACGGTGGCTGAGACTTAGTCGAACGGCATTACAACAAATTTAGGTACGCATCCTGCTATGCCATTCTCATTGGTTCGCCAATGAGGAAGCTCTTCATTACAGTACAAACGTTCTCTAATGTTGATTGACATTTTATATTTCTGGAAGATGATACGTGAGATATCTAAATAAATGTTGGAACGGCTTGAATCTTTTAGATTAACGTAAAATAAAATTGAAAGTATTTGGATCTTCTGTACCACTCCACATCTAGTTAAGTGCAATGTTGTTGGTTTATGTCGAAGCGGAGAAAACCAGTCGATTACTATAATTATCAACACTCAACAAAAAAATTGAGATCAAAACAAACCGGAACAGATATTAGGGAAAGCAAATTTGTACATTAATTTTGTGGAACAGCTATAAACTAACTGTCATTCAACAGCCGTAACTTCAGTCTCAATTTAATATTGATTATATAAATGACCATAAATCAATGCACGTGTATCGTTATGGTGGGATGATTGGACTTCGGGTTTTCCGTTAAAATATGACGGTACAAATTGAATTGGTCGCAGACTATGAATATATCAAATGTATTTTGCGCATATAATAATTTAATTATTTCTTTAATATAATAATTTATTATATTAATAATATTAATTAAATTATATAATAATTTAATTAATATTATTTACCAGCACCACAATTGCGGACCTGGAGAGAATTGCAACCATCTTTTTTTTTTGCATCTTTCTCGTAATTCAACCGTTGTTGACATTTGTTATAGCGTCAATGATTGTAAAATTTTGAGTCTGGCTATACGAGAGCACCCGCTACCAACGCTAACAATTTTCCGGATTGGGTATTGGGACGACTACGATAATTACCAACATCTAGTCTTGGCTATTTCATTGATTCTTCCTGCCACATCAACAGTTGGTCAAGAGTCATCTTATAGTTTTTTTTTTGAACATATCAACGCCGCACATTGCTTTAAATGATTGAATAAGGAACTGGATTGAGGGAGAGAGGTCTGCTAACACTGTGTGCTGACATCAAACTTTGGTGTGATTGTCACGGTAGTCCAACTCAACAGTGATATACAAATTTCCTGATACTTTACCTTTTTTTTTTTTTTTTTTTTAATAAATTGTGTTGTGTAATAGTGTTTAGAATATGTGTCACAACAACACATAAATACCTTTTAAGACCTAGGTCTAGACCTGGGTCCCACAACAACTGGCGTTCTGAGGTGTAGATTAACGCTTTTTTTAAACATCTGTGGGTTGAAGCCACCTGAGACTAAGTGTTCCGGCAAACTATTCCATTTGTACGCAGTTCGGACAAAGAAGTCTCTCTGCGATCTGCCAGTATGACAGCGCGGGATC
>CAVNZG010001717.1:37500-65646 GCA_963693315.1 Diogma glabrata
CACCAGAAGACTGGGGACCGTCCATTACCGTTGCTTTTACGCGGCATAGATGCATCACAGGTGCTTTTAAGATATCTCGCAATAAATTCTGCTCCTATCTTGGCACCACTCTCCGGTATTGGCATGCATTCAACCATGTAGTCCAACATCTCCGTGTCCAACTCTTTGATTTTCCACCCATTTTGCTGCGCCTTCCGCTTGACTTGGCGCCTTTCAAACCGCTGTGGGGGTTGGGTTTCAAATATAATAGCACGATGATCACTATGCGTATACAGATCAGACACCCTCCATTGTGCTCCTCTCGAGAGTGTCCCACTTGCAAAAGTGATATCGATAATTGAACTTGCTTCTCCTTTATTATATGTCTCTGTGGTACCATGGTTGAGCAGTACCAGATCAAGTCTGGCAAATGCCTCAAGTAATGCCCTACCTCTAGGGTTAGTACGTTTACTTCCCCATTCAACGGCCCAAGCGTTAAAATCACCCGCAATTACGATGGGTGATTTACCTCTGACGTCTGTTACTAGTCGGTCAAGTGTCTCTTCGAATTCGTCCAGTGGGGTGCTAGGAGGAATGTAGCAGCTGTAGAAGTGGACACCTTTGATTTTGGCATAGACAAAACTCTCATGCTGACGACTAGATCTGCGTTCAAAAGGGAGAGCATTGCAGGTCCAGATAGCAGCTTTGCTCGTCCTGTCTTCAACCCAGTTCGCATCGCCAACAGGGGTTCGATATTGTTCGCAAATCAATGCCACGTCCACTTTCTGATCTCTAACGGTTTGTGTCAGTAGGTCCTGTGCCGCCTCGCAGTGGTTAAGATTTATCTGGATACACTTAACCATGACGGGCAGAAGTCGGCTTTAGCGCTCTTTTGTAGGCTGGACATCTACTGCCTCCTGTAGAATGCCCATTAGTCCCTGTGGTTCCCGGCAGGCAAAGAGCACATTTTGGGGGCTCTTTGCATCCTTTTGATTTATGTCCTGTTCCTCCGCATCTAAAACATATCCCCGTTCGATCCACATCACTTTTACATTGCCTTGCTACATGACCGTAATCAAGGCATCTGAAACAGCGTGTTGGAGTGATTCGCTCGCGCAGTCTGCATCTTACCCATCCTATTCGGATGTGTCCAGACGCAACGAGCGCATGCGCTGATCGTTCAGGGAGGCTGATTAGTGCCGTCTGAGTCCCGTCTCGTAATGTCCTTAACGATTTGATTGCATTTGTTTGGACAGACCCAATTGTAGGAAATTGTGCCTGGATTGCAATGCAAATATCTTCTCTCGTTGTGATCTCGTCTAAGTCGCGACACTCTATAAGAGTTTCTTGGCACACCGACCTAACACTCGCCGAGTCTCTGAGTGCTAGCTCTGCGTGCTCTTTAAGCTTTTGATTGTGTTCGCCTTTTTTAAGTTCAAGAAGCAGCTCGCCTTTAGCTGTCTTCCTAATCTTGGTGACACAATCCCCGAGCTCTTTTAGTTCCGGGTTCTCTTTCATTTCTTTGAGCATTTGCGCATAACTTTTTTCACCGGACCTAGATATTATTAAAGCATCCGACCGTGGTGCTCTTTTCGTAGGTTTGCGTGGTTCATTTCGCGTAGGCTCAACAGGACGCGTTTTTTTTCTCCTCTTTTTCCGTTTTCTCACGTGTTGCCACTCCGTTTCGGATGCTTCCACAGGGAGCGCGTTTTGATTCGAGGGCTCGACCTGCTGTTCATTTGACCTGATCACGCTCTGCTCGGATCTTGATCTTTGTTCTTTCAAGATCCTTCTTCCGGTTTTAGTTTTTTTCGGTGAGGGCAGCTGTCCTTTCATGTCCTCACCATTTCCACTTCGTCGTCTTTTTGATTTTTCATCGACGCTTGGTTTTAAGGTCGGTGAAGTTTGACACACTTTGTTCACTGGTGGCCTGACGCTTTGGACAACAGTGAGGTCATTCACAGCCGATTTGTGCAACTGTTCGATATCGTTCACAAGGTTCCTAAACGTTAGATTTATAGACCGTGTGCTCGACATCATTTTTTGCAGCTGCTCAATTTTACAGCTGACTACCAATAAGGTTTCTATGCCATTGCTATAGACACCCTGTGTACCTCCTACTGGTATCACCTGGTTTGTCGCTGGTTGTTTTGGTGTAACTGCCTTCATCGTGACGTTTGATGGTGATCCACTGACGTTTATTGTTTTCGTGTTACCTAGATCCGGGCGCTCGGTAGCATTTTGCGGTGCATTTCTCGCAGCAGATGGTACAGGAGGCACTTTTGGCACCATTTTATTGTTATTGGCTTGCAATCCAGCGGAAGTGCATGGACTGTCGCTCAAACTATTGCTTCGTTTTAATGGTGACCTAGCCATCTTACTGCTCCTGGCAAACACCTGCTCTGGCTTCTTCTTGTCACTTGTAGTACTAGCTGATACAGCGGCCAAGTTTGCCACCACTGTATCATTGCAGTCGCTGGATATCGACGACTGGGAGCCTGCTTGCTCACTCACTGCAGTCGCCGGTACTGGGGTACCTAATCCCTGCACCGTAAGTCTTGATCCTAAATGACCTTCCATGTTGTTTTATTTTCGGAGTTTTTCTTCTCTTAGCATTTTATACCTACTGCCAGGTGGAAATAACCAGCCGCTTCTAACATGAAGACAGACGCTGACCAGTGAGCCGCCCACTGTGGGACAGACGCTCGTGGATTTATGTTGCGCTCTTGGTCGGGGACTGCTTATTCGCGTATTCGCAGCTCACCTACATACATCATGTCAGTATGTAGGCCGTTCACTATCCGCCACCTGTGACCCCCACAGTAGCCTGAAGCTCAGCCCTGTGTGTGTGTGTGTGTGTGTGTGTGTGTGTGTGTGTGTGTGTGTGTGTGTGTGTGTGTGTGTGTGTGTGTGTGTGTGTGTGTGTGTGTGTGTGTGTGTGTGTGTGTGTGTGTGTGTGTGTGTGTGTGTGTGTGTGTGTGTGTGTGTGTGTGTGTGTGTGTGTGTGTGTGTGTGTGTGTGTGTGTGTGTGTGTGTGTGTGTGTGTGTGTGTGTGTGTGTGTGTGTGTGTGTGTGTGTGTGTGTGTGTGTGTGTGTGTGTGTGTGTGTGTGTGTGTGTGTGTGTGTGTGTGTGTGTGTGTGTGTGTGTGTGTGTGTGTGTGTGTGTGTGTGTGTGTGTGTGTGTGTGTGTGTGTGTGTGTGTGTGTGTGTGTGTGTGTGTGTGTGTGTGTGTGTGTGTGTGTGTGTGTGTGTGTGTGTGTGTGTGTGTGTGTGTGTGTGTGTGTGTGTGTGTGTGTGTGTGTGTGTGTGTGTGTGTGTGTGTGTGTGTGTGTGTGTGTGTGTGTGTGTGTGTGTGTGTGTGTGTGTGTGTGTGTGTGTGTGTGTGTGTGTGTGTGTGTGTGTGTGTGTGTGTGTGTGTGTGTGTGTGTGTGTGTGTGTGTGTGTGTGTGTGTGTGTGTGTGTGTGTGTGTGTGTGTGTGTGTGTGTGTGTGTGTGTGTGTGTGTGTGTGTGTGTGTGTGTGTGTGTGTGTGTGTGTGTGTGTGTGTGTGTGTGTGTGTGTGTGTGTGTGTGTGTGTGTGTGTGTGTGTGTGTGTGTGTGTGTGTGTGTGTGTGTGTGTGTGTGTGTGTGTGTGTGTGTGTGTGTGTGTGTGTGTGTGTGTGTGTGTGTGTGTGTGTGTGTGTGTGTGTGTGTGTGTGTGTGTGTGTGTGTGTGTGTGTGTGTGTGTGTGTGTGTGTGTGTGTGTGTGTGAGCTGGCGATGCGTGTAGCAAGATGCATGTAGTCTGAATTGGAAATGATTCTAATCAAAATATATTTTTTTTTGCGTCGAAGTAACGTCTCGATTTCCAAATACCTTTTCTTGTATTATATTACCTAAATTTATGAATTTATATTTTTAAGTAAACCAAGAATCTTTCTCAATTAACCTGTATTACAAAAAAAAAGAAAACCAAATTCTTGTCATGTTTTAGGTTTATTAATTATATAATACATTAACCAACTGTAAACTACAGGTATTGAAATAAACTGGTTTGGACATGTTTGCTTAACTTACAAATAAACTTATAATTTTTTTGAGTCGTAAATATTTTGTTTTTAGGAATTACTTATGGGTTTATAAACTTTTATCAATGATATTAACCAAGAAAAAGGGAAATAATCAATGAAGACTTTCAATCTAGCGTGTGACGCTCTCCAGTGCTCTAGGATCTGATTCACGGTGTACCAGCGATGGCAGTGGTTTACCAGCTGTATCATGTGGGTCAGATGGCAGCCATACAACAGAATAGTGATAGCTACCGCTTGCGATACTTGCTGCGGGTCTTGAAGCTTAATTGTCTTGCTTCGCCGTCTGAGTGTGTGGGTGAATGTTAGCATGTATGAAGCGTGAGTGTGTGGACGTCTGGGAGTGATTGTAGGGGTTGGACGCGCTGATCGTAGGTCTTTCGCAAAAGGGGTCGCCAGAGTCTCCATTTTCCACTTGTATTTTTTTTTCTCCATTTCTGTAACTTTTCGTAAATTGCGTACATTTCTGCATTTGTGTTGAAGCAGCAGGTATTATTCCATCAAATCCACGAGGACTGAGCTTTAGTCGTTAAGGCGTAAAATTACTCTAGGTACGCATCCTGCTATGCCATTCTCCTTGGCTCGCCAAGGAGAAAGCTCTTCATTGCAAATTGGCGCCCAACGTGGGGCTTCTCTAAGGGTTTCTACAGCAATGTAGGACTCTGGAGGAGTCCCTTCATAATATCAAAAAACTTTGAAGAATTTTTTTAAAAAAATTTTTCTTCATACTTAATTTTCATCTTCCACAATATAATAGTTAGAGGCTCTGGCGAACAACGTTCCCTCTAAGCTGGGCAAGCGGGCGGCCGCCCAGCTAAAAATTGTCATTTGCCCACTTAACTTTTCTATCCGCCCACCAGAAATATTGCAAACAATAATTTTTTTATTTGTCACTATTTTAATTGCGTAAACGCACCCAGTTTAAAAATTTATATAGATTTCCACACTAAAATCTAGCTTATTTGTTTGCTGGGTTATTTATTTTAGTATGTCTCAATTGGCAACATTGAAATTAAATGTCAATGTTCACTTTTTTAAATTGAATAAATGTGAATGTCAAATTTAAAATTAAATGTAACTAACAGAACAGAAAAATAATAAATAAGTAAGTAATCTACAGTAAATTAAATTTAGCACACTGTTTTTGATTATTTATTCTAATGTTGAGAAGGCTGTGATACTTATTTAAAAAATTAATTTAAAATGCAATCCTTTTATTTTTTATACAGTATATATTATGTCAAAATGAAAACTCGATGAAAGCTTAAAATCCACAATCAAGACGTCTTCAAAATTTAGAACAGAATGGTTAAATGAAATTGTTGAAACATGCGTCTCATCGTCAACTATTAAACAAAAAATTAAATTAGGTGATATTTTTAATTATCAAATTGAAACCAATGATGTTCTTTGCAAAATATGTACCGAAGCAAAAGCTGAAAGTGAGTTTAAAAATGGCAAAAACTGGACGAATTGGAAATTGTACTACTTAAAGAGGCATTTAAGCCAAAAAGTACATTTAGATTCGGTAATAAAATTACGAAACTGCAAAAAAGGTGGCATTGTCGAAATGTTAACTTCCTCTACAGAACAACGACATATACGTGCAGATTTGATAGAACGTAAAAAATCTAATAAAAGCGATACCAAAATTTTGATAGACAACGTTATACTCGCAATAAAAATTAACACTTCGATGTCATCAGTACAGGAAATTCATGAGCATATGGAAAAATATATATCTATTCCCAAAAATTGGCGCAGCAAGAATTATGCATTCGAATTTGTTCAATGCATTAATTTTGTAATACAAAAACAGTTTCTTGAGGAATTAAGAGAATCGTCCTTTCATTGTTTAATTGTGGATGAAAGTACTGATATATCTACACACAAAGCTTTAATTTTATACATAAAATACCGGCCTAAATTTTCTTCTGACCATAAAACCGTATTTGCAGGAATTTTAAAATTAACTGGATGTACTAGTTCCTTCATATTTGAAGCTATTGATGAATTTTATATAAAAAATAATATCAATATGCATAATATGGTAATGTTTACATCAGACGGTGCTTCTGTAATGCTTGGTAAGAATAATGGTGTGGCTGCATTGTTACGAAACAGAATCCCTCATTTATCGCAGCAGCATTGTGTAGCACACAAGGAAGATTTAGGAATTGATGATGCTTGGAAACAAGTACCAATAATGCGTGATATTGAAACATTACTTAAGACAGTATTTACCATGTTTAGTAGATCAACCGTAAAAAAAGCAAGCTTTGAAGAATTGGCAAGCGTAACTGAATGTGATGTATTAGCATTTCGTCCATTAAATGAAGTTAGATGGCTGTCAAGACATTTTGCAGTAAGAGCATTTATTCGTAATTACGATCTGTTGATAGAATACTGCACTGAGGAAGTAGAGAAATGTAATGATCCAATATGCAAATATTGCCTAAAACTTCTTAAGGATCCAAAATATCGCCTTTCATTAATGGTTTTAAATGACGTTCTTGAAGAGTTGTCATCGCTTTGTAAAATATTTCAGAGGAGTTTGCTGACAATAATGGATGCAATGCAATTTGCAAAAGCAAGGATCAACAAAATCGAAAACCAATATTTAGGCGAAATAGTTCATTGGAATAATGATACAAAAGATCTAATTGGTAAAAATCCTGGTATCGACACTTCAGCAATTTTACGATTTATCGAATTGTTATGTATACATTTAAAGAATAGGTTTCCAGAAGAAGATTTAATGGATTGGCATGCATTTGATCATAATGCTATAATAAATTCAAAAGATATTAACTTTGGTCAAGATTGTATGGTAAAGCTGGTTAAAAAATATAAAAATATAATTCCCGGATATGACGAACAAATTGAAACAGCAATTTCAAAACAATATAACGATTTTAAGTTTTTAATAATTGAAAAGATGAAAAGTAATTCCGTAGCTAATTTTTTTGATTTAGTTAAGTTGGTTAATGCAGATACACAATTTAAGGAATTATCAGTGCTTCTAGATATATGTGCTACATTTCAGGCATCCAGTGCAGATTGTGAACGTGGTTTTAGCTTGATGAATGCTATTAAATCAAAATCACGAAACAGATTAAAGGCTAATAATTTAGATAACTTGATGCGAATAAAAACGTTTATCACATCAGGAGGCAATATTAATTTAGACAGTATTTATGAACATTGGGTTTTTAATAAGGACAGACGTGAAAAATATTAAATTATGATTTTGTATATTTTTATTTTTAATAGTTATATATTTTACCTTTTGAATTTAATATAGGTATATTGTTTTTGTTGTAAATAGAAAATTACAACTTTTCATTAAATTAGTAATACTTGAATATAATATAGTGCAAGGTGTAATTTTTTTTTATTATTTATATACTTAAAAATAAAAAGATAAAAAATTTTTTTTTTTAAATTTTGCCCGCTTTTTTTTTTAATTTAATAGACTTGCCCACATTGTAGTTAACACCGCACACCAAATTTAAAAATTAAAGGGAAAGTTGCTGGCGAAGGGAAGCAACTCCCTGCTTCAAACGCGCAGGAGCGGTGATAATCTGAGGTATCTCAGATTATCATCGATGGGGTGTTGCGTCCCCACGTCTCCAGCAACAGTTCTCCTTTTTTGCAATTTTCTGAAACGCAAGGGTGAGATTGATTCTTCGGGATCATTCTCAATGGGCTTTACAAACCCACGGACCCTAGTAACGGCTGGGTTTCTTACTGGCACAGGGAATGCCGGAGGTGACCCGATGCCAGGATTAGATATTTGTGCAATGGTGTATACGCCTATCACATCCATCCTGGTCATCTGGTTATGCTCTGGGTTCGCTGTGGCAGCGAGATTCACAGCTGGGCTAACGACTCCTTAACGTTAGAGGCTCCGCCCAGGAGCGTTAGCACCCTATGATCCGAGTTGTACCATTCTCACGAATGATACTGGGGAACATCTTCCAAAGCAGTTCGATATCAACTGCTGAGGGAAGAGTTCGCCTTCATGTCGTGAGTTAATTGGATTAGCTCGGATCATAGCACCTTTCCGTATGAGTTGGCGGCGTGGATCGCAGCTGGCGAGTGTTGTTGATTGAATGGTGGTTCAGAGGACTTATCTTCTAACCACCCCATCAGCACTCGTCCGCTGGGTGAGACACTACCAGCTCATACCCATTCTCATTCCTTTCCCACCCGACCTTCCCCTATCCTTCTCGATCCCGTCTTGTTTCCTCTCCTTTTCCATTCCCATCCTGTTAACGTAGCTTATTTGAATCTTTCTTGAATCCCAAAATTTTTTTTTACACCAAATATTAAGAAAGCACGGCGATCGGCGCTTCCAACCCAGTGTGGTGAACTCCCCCCTTGATTGGTCCGTCCGTCCGTCGTCCATAGATAAAAAAAAAAAAAATAATATAACAAATAAATAAATAAATACAAAAACTTGCATAATAAATAATAAAAGAAATAAATAAAAAGTAAATGACTACTAAATAAACCTGCTGATATCTATATGTACTAATTCTCTTTTTCTCAATTTTTAGGATCTTCTTATGCTACCTTGTAAATAATTAAATAAAAAAAAAAATTGGAATTCAAGAACAAATAAACAAAAATTGAAACCTAAGAACAAATAAAGTAACTAACATCAAAATCAAGCATAAATAACCGAAGAATACAACTCAAGAAAACAAAAATAAACCATCACATCAAGTATTTCATAATTAGATAAATTTAGTATTTAGATAAATATTGCATGATAGTTTTAAGCAAATATTTTAGCTTTTGCATGATAGGTTAAAAATCTTTTTTTCTTTCCTAGAATTAAATTTTGGCTAAAATTAGGAAAAAAAAATATAATTCTCCTTGTCTAACCGGTAGGCTTGCCGCTCTCCATATTTTTTTTGATAACGCCATCTTCTGTCATAGCTTAGCATAATTATTTTATCTAAAAACTTCATCTTGTCAATTCTTGTTGTTTGTCGCAAATCAGCCATTGTTTCGAATCCCATCGTCTGCAATATTGTAGTATACTGGTTTTCTCGCATCTCACCATCTTTCTGTTTAGTCATTAATTTAATAATTGACGCAGAAAGATTTATTTTTTTTCCACCGCTTTTCCATAGTATAGATTACCGATTTTCTTTCTACTTCCTCAATTTTTTGCAAATTTTGTGTGCAAAAGCACACAAACAGTGAATAATCTGGAAAACCATAATAACACATATACTCAATTTTTTGTTGTGTTTAGTGACATTTGAGTCCCGGGAACCCAGTTTCGCCCGTAATTGATTCTGAACAGTTTATTAATACCACCGTCTGCAATAGCCTTAGTATACTTATTTTCTTTCTTATCTCAACCTTGGCGATCGTTTGGTCAGATACTAATCTGATCACGAATAATAATTTCTTTTCGTAGTTCACTGTCAGCAATAGTTAGCTTAACGATTTTTTTTTGTAACATAATTGCGATTCATAATTTTTATTTGTACATTCTACCGTCAGCAATAGTTAGTATAACGATTTTATCTTCACCCTTCACATTGTTGCTTTTGATTGGTCAAGTATTGCGCAGCTGCTTGTGTTTTGAATATTCATAATGTCAGCCACAGATAGGATTGACGTTTCAGACAGATCCAGCTCTTGTGCGGTCTGTCAGCATGAGATAGTACCGGCAGACGTTAAAATTCTCACAAGGTGTAACCACCTGTTCCATGACATCTGCCTCAACGATTGGTTGTTGCAGAATAATACCTGCCCGATATGTCGAGCCGCGTGTGTGCGTTTGGAACTACAACGGCTGCCTCGAGGAACCGAAAAAAATAATTACACTGTCGTGCCGCCACCTAAAAGGCCATACACTCGAGCTCTCGCTGCCGAGTTGCACCAACGGCGATTCAGCGCTGGTAACTAACTGTCATCGACTAGAGTACCAGGTGGACCTCTTCCACCCCGTCACGCCAACATAATAAGAAGTGACCTGGCCTAGAGGTGTCTTGAGCAGGGTGAAGCTGCTGCCGTGGCAAGAGCTTCGCGTAAGATCGTACATGCTCATTTGGATCAAGAAATGGCTGTATTAAGAGACTCAATAGTCCAAAACCGTGCTCCTGCACCCGAAGAACTGGTCCCTGAAGATCTTTCACCAGAAGAAATACATGCCATGTCTCGCATCTCCCCGTGGCAGCAATCAGCTCCGTCGGTACACTCAGTAAGAGAAAGAATGGTTCCACGAAATGAAATCCCAATGACACCCCTGTTCGCTGAGCCTCATCCCGCTCCTGTTCCAGCCAGAATGCGAACACATCTCGAACAGCACTCTATAAGAATTAGGAATTGGAACGTAACATTCTCAGGTAGACCCGATGGTCTAGATGTTGAAGCGTTCATCTTCAGAATAGAGCGGCTGACGGTGTTTCATCACTAAGCTTCTATATATAACCAGAAAATAAGCATAATACAGGCCGCAACTGCGATTGCTACTTATTACATCAAACTTTAATCTTGTGTAGCATTAACAAACATTTGTAACATAAATCTAAACATTCCATGCATCTTATATAGTTCGCTGATAATTGTGGTTAATGTTTAGCTCCGCCATCTGTCAACCAATAGATGAATTACATATCTTACCTGTATTACTGTCAACATGACAAAATTAAATAAAACGAAATCAAGAAATTTTTACCAAACAAATTTCTCTTTCATCATTGTCTGCCACACGGATCGGATCAAGAAAAATAATATCAAAATATTAAAAGGAGTATCATCGCTATCAGCCATATTGATAGGAGAATATATAAATTTATAAATATTGGGTTCAACTAAAACTACTGTGAAGTATAATTATTATATTTAATATTTATATTGTGATTGAAAATTTATATAAAAACAAATATAAAAATATATGTGATAATAAATATAAAATTAAAATAATACAAAATATATATGTGTACTGATTTTTTTGTATAGGAATAATAAAGTGAAAGGAAAAACAAAAAAATAAACTGCACAAAATATTACATGGTCCTTCGATCGGGATATCCAACAGGAATAGTATTTCCAGCAAAATAAAAATTAAATTATTTAAATCAATTATTAGATTTTATATATTTTTAGCAATATGGCTGATCAAAGAGCACTTCAACGCATTTGTCGTAGAATAGTCGAAATAAATAAAAGGGTGAAAGCTTGTGATCAACAAACCGAGTTAAGCGCTGTTCAAACGCTCCTCCGATCGCTTAATGACGAATGGAAAGAAATGAAAGAGCTAGATAACGTATACCAGCCAGCTGTAACCGATCAATATGAAGAACAAATTTTAAAAATAGAGAAGCAATATTATGAAGCCAAAGATTTTCTGTTTAAAATCGAGATAGAAGTGAGAGAGAATGTGGAAAATAGTAAAATGAACTGCACGATCGATGACCTGGTCATTAATCAGCAGTCATTTCTGAAGGAATTCCATTTAGCTAACAAAAATGATGAAATTCGTCTCCCTCCTTTAAATTTGCCGACATTTTCGGGAAATTATGCAGAATTTCCTTCATTTCGTGGCTTGTTGGAGGCATCAGTGCACAACAATCCAAAATATTCGAAGGTGTACAAGCTAAAATATTTAAAAAACTTTCTTCGCGAACCAGCTGCATCTCTCATTCGACACATGGATCTTACCGATGCAAATTATGAAGAAGCATGGGATAAATTAATTGAAAGGTATGATAAACCTGATCTTGTAATAATCTCTCTTATCAAACAGTTTTTAGACCAACCGAGTATCACAAAGGCTTCAGCGAAGAGCTTACATAACATGGCTGATGTTTCGGACGAAGTTTTAAGAGGTTTCAAGGTTTTAGGGGAAGACGCACAAAAGAGAGATCCTTGGCTTGTTTATTCACTTGTGCAAAAATTAGACCGTGAAACAAAAGAAGCTTGGTCACTTGAAGTGGCTAATGAATGCTATCCATCATTGGATAGCTTTTTCAGCTTTCTTAGAAAAAGGGGCAATGCATTAGAAAAAATTGATATGAACCAGTCTTCGACGAGCGCCAGACACAATGCATCCAGAAATGTGAAAGCTCTGCATTCAAATGTAACTGCAAATGTTTGTGCAAAGTGTAATGATCAACATTACTTAAACAACTGTGAAGAGTTCCTAAAATTAAATATCGCAGATAGAAAAGCATTTGTGGCGGAACGGAAATTATGTTTTGTATGTCTTGCCGCAAATCATCAAGCCGTAGTATGTCGATCAAGATATAGATGTGATAAATGCAAAAACAGACATCACCTTACTTTGCATATAGAAAACGACGACCTAAATAGGGCAGAAATATCCAACCCAGAACCAGACACATGCACTAAAACTTACAACACACAATCGCCTTTCGGAAACAAGAAATTGATCCCACAAAATATAAAGCCATACTTCCCACAGCTGTAGTGTTAATTGCAGATGTAACTGGAAGAATGCAGAAATGTCGCGCGCTGCTTGATTCTGGATCAGAAGCCTCATTTATCACCGAATCATGTGTGCAAAAACTAGGTCTACAAAGAAGAACAGCAAATGTTACGGTTTCCGGTTTGACAAACGGCATTTTAAAAACAAAGGGTGTAACAACAGTAACTGCTCACTCCCTACATCAGTATAGCAACAAGATATCAATAGATACGTTGGTTTTGGTTACACTTCCTTGCAGAGTGCCGAGCGTCAGCATCACATTAAAGGAATATAAGGTTTTGGATGAACTTAAACTAGCAGATCCTGAATACAGTCGACCAGGGTCAATTGACATTCTAATTGGCGCTGATCGATTTTTTTGCCTTTTACTGGATGGTCAAAGAACGATTGAGAATTCTTCCATTATCGCAAGAAACTCGATATTTGGCTGGATTGTTTCGGGAACCCCTGCCAAACCCGCAGATGGTTTATATAATGTTGAATCAAACTTTTCGGTGGCTAATTTTCAAGTTGACGTGTATTTGGATAGCACGCTTCGTAAATTTTTGGCTTCCCACAGAGAATAAATTCACGCCAGAAGAAAAGGATTGTGAACAACATTTCATTGTGTAAGGATAATGGCCATAAGATAATGGCCATAGGATAATGGCCATTGCATAATGGATACCATCCTTACCAGAAATTTACCTACTTCGATTTCAGGCGGTCATTAAAGCTCCGACGTAAGCTCAGGGTTAGGGTGTGAGTATTATTTGAAATCAAAAGTAGGTGTTGATAGACCGCAGGAACTTGGGAAAGTGGAAACGACAAACTGGGACCATCATACATACTTACCTTAGCCTACTTCATCTCAATCCCGATGTTGCAAACACTAATTAATCCATCAAGAGAAAACAATCAATGTATATAAGAAAAGAAAGACAATCCTGCCATTTATACAAATATATATTCAAAAAAAAATTGTATCAATGAAGAAAATTACAGTGAAATTACCACTTACGAAATATTGCATAAAGTAAATTCATTCATTTAGTCTTAAAATTATCGTAAAATAATTTTTAACTGTTATTCGATTAAATGGAAATTCACTAAATTTCTAATATCTTTGGTTATAATAATTGATTCAATTAACAAAGTAAACTATAATCTCTAAATCAAGTAGCAATTAAATAAAACCTAAATAATAATGAAATAATAAAATACATAGAAATAATATCTAAATCAACTTAGCTTATGCAATATTTTTGCGAGATATCCAGATCGTTCCTCTATTAATCCATTGTAACGTATCCCAATAATTTGATTTGTTGTTGATCTTTAGTCAAACAGCCAATATACAGTCATTATTTTTAGTATTGCAGGTTTTTGGTAATGTTAATATCCATATTTCTTTACTTTATATATTTATAACTGACTTTAATATATATAGAATAATTATATTCTCTTGACGGTAACTAACAGTAATTATGTACACTGACTGACTTTAATATATAGAATAATCATAGTTTTCTGAAGGTAACTAACAGTATTTATGTACACTAATCATACACGATAATGTTTCTGTTTATTTGGTTCGATTTAGTAAACCGAATATATAAATAAATGTTTCTGATTTAGATTCTAAAACTGGGTAAATTTCATGAACCAATTTACACTAGCACAACAAAGAAACAAATTTACCAACTATGATATGAAATAGTTATTTAGCCAGAAAAAACACAGTTTCTAAGGAACTTCAAGTTTAATTTATAATTTATAAGCTTTTAATTAAATTATTCGTTATCAACTTTTTCAGTTAAAATTTTCTTTTGCTTTTATTTAATTAAGTTCTACTCAGTTTAAAAGTCTTCACTTGACTCCTCAACAAATAACATTTTTTCGATTTCTACCAAAATTTTATTTCAATTCTATAGTCCATCCCGTTAGAAGATCATGTTTTAATAAAAAAAAAAATTAAATAACAATTAAAATCTGCATAAAATAATAAAACAAAATTAGCAGTGGTGCCTTAAATGTAAGGGTAAATAAAACCATACAATTGAAACCTGTAAAAAATGTTCCGATGGGCGATTCATAATTGAAATTCCATTTAAGAAAGAAGCAAAAAAACTTGGTAATTCCTTTTATATGGCAAAAAAAAGGTACTATGGGTTAGAAAAAAAGTTTGATTCATGTGCAGCTTTCAAAAATGAATACACAAAATGTATAGATGAGTACATTTCAAATGGATACCTGAAACTACTCACTAAATCAGAAACACTTTTAGATGTGTCGCAGCATTTTTACCTTCCGCATCACGCTGTTACAAAGGCAAGTAGCTTGACTACTAAAACAAGAATTGTATTTGATGGCTCAGCTAAAAGTGCAAACGGTGTCTCTTTAAATGAAAGGATGATGGTTGGTCCAACCATTCAACCCAGTCTATGGTCTACACTTATGCGATTTAGGAGACACAAAATTTTATTAACTGCTGATATCACAAGAATGTACAATCAAATTAGGGTGGCTGATGGTGACACAAATTTTCAGCGAATACTCTGGCGAGATCATGTTGATAAAGAAATACAGCAATATAAATTAACCACTGTAACCTTCGGTCTTTCCAGCTCAGCATTCATAGCAGTCCGATGTCTTCAGCAGATTGTAATCGAGAATAGAAGCGCAAATCCAGATGTAACAGATATAATCATGAATGACTTTTATGTAGATGATCTCATTTCAGGTGCTGACACAAACGAAGACGCCAAAGACCTAAAAGAAAATCTTTCCAATTTGTTAAGTTCAGCAGGTTTTCATCTAACAAAATGGATGTCAAGTTCCCCTGAAGTTCTCGTGTCCACTGAACAGCAACCTATGTGTTTTGAACCTAGTGATACCAAAATTCCTGAAGCAAAAATCCTTGGACTTCAGTGGAATTCTTTAGATGATACATTTAGTTTCAATGTGAATATAAATCCGGAAATGAAAATTACAAAAAGAACAATACTATCTGAGTCATCCAGGATCTTCGATCCTCTGAGCTGGTTATCGCCCGTCACCATACAATTTAAGATGCTGTTCCAGCGTCTATGGCTGTTAAAACTTGACTGGGATGATGATTTACCAACTGAATTATGCCAAGCGTATCAACATTTAAGAAGAGAAATACACCGATGTTAAAATTCAACGACCTGTAGAGCTTAAACTAGAAAATTTAGAGATTCACGGATTTTGTGATGCCAGCGAAAAGGCGTATGGTGCTGTGATCTACGCAAAAACAATCAGTGAGGAAGGTGAAGTTAAAATTAATCTATTAACCTCTAAATCTAAGGTTACTCCAATTCGCCAAGTAACTCTACCAAGGTTGGAGTTATGTAGTGCTCATCTACTAGCAAAATTAATGCAAGCTGTACAACAAATTTTACCAAAACACGCAAAATACTTATTTTGCTTGGACGGATTCCACAATAGTTCTAGCCTGGCTTTCGGACTATCCTGCGAAGTGGAAAACGTTTGTTGCAAATAGGACTTCTGATATTTTGGAAAGGTTTCCAAGATCACATTGGCAGCATGTAAAATCGGAAAACAACCCGGCAGATCATATATCGAGAGGAATGCCAGCATCAAAATTGGCTACATTATCATCATGGTGGAGCCGGCCAATCTGGTTGTCTAATCCAAACTATTTGAAATTACATTGTTCTAATATTTAAATGTTGGCAACATTGTCAAGTATATTTTGCATTTGTTGTAAAACGAAATGTCAATTAGTTAAAGTAATAAACATTCTCAGTTTATCGGTAACAATCAAACTTATGTGTCGTGTTTTATTTATCAAGCGCATTAGAAATTACACAAGTTCAACAGGTTATGTGCCCAGAGCCTCTGGTAAATAAATCGATACATAATTAAATAAACCTAAAAAGTCGAGTAGCCGTACCGTAAAAAGGTTTTTATAAAGCAAAGAACAAAAAAGTTGATTGTTCTGAAAGAAAAAAGTGAAATTTATTTATTCAATTAGCCGTCTCGTCGAAGCGTACATTGAATAAATTGTTTTAAAATTGAAACAAAGAAAAGTTGTTTAAGGATTTTTGTTGTGTATAAAGTCCAGAACGTTCGAAAAGAAAAAAAGTATTACGCAATATTGCATCATTCACAGTAATACACTGTTATCAAAATTGTATAGTTATATGTGTAGTATGTACGTGATATAACAAAAGAAAACGTGTAGAACTTTCGAACATTGTGTTTATTTAAAAATAAATAATTTATTTTTTGTGTTTATATTGTGATATAAAAAAAAAAATGGATTCGTTTAGTGGAAAAAGAGACGAAAATAATTTTATTGGTCACAAGTTAAATGGATCAAATTATCGGTTATGGAAGTTTCAAATGAATGCATATATGAAAGCTCGTGCATTAACCCATAATATTGAAGGTAAGGTACCTGTTACTACTGCATCAGCTGAAGCAAAAGCATCGTATGAACGCAATGAAGGAAAGGCCATGAACGCAATAATTCAATCATTAGATATTGAACGTGCAAATTTAGTTTTAACTTGTAAAACAAGTAAAGAAATGATTGATAAACTAAGCAATATCTTTGAAAAGAATTCGGAAATTCGTATCATGACTTTATATGAAGAATATTTTTCATTAAAAATGAAAGATGATGATACAGTTGCTGGTTACATATCAAAAGTAAATCAGTTGGCTACCGAAATTGAACACCAAGGTGAAAAACTATCAGATAAATTAAAAATGGTTCGTATTATAAGCAGTTTAACACCAAAGTTTAATAACTATAAAACTGTTTGGTATAACACAAAAGAAACACGAACAATCGAAACATTATTCTCGTCGTTACAGTTAGAAGAGGATAATTTAAAAAGAATAAATGGTGAAGAATTTTCTGCAACATCTGATGCTGTTTTTTATGCTAAATCTAAAAAGAAATTTTCGTTCAATCAAAAGCAAAAACCAAAAGTAAATATTGATGATTTAAAAAGAAAAACAAAGTGTCATACATGTAACCGAATAGGCCATTGGTCAAAGGAATGTCCTCAGAATAAAAATTCATCAAATCAAAAGCAAAAGAAAAATGAATTGGCATTCTCTAGTGTTGGTCGTTCAAACAAAAATAAAGAAGAGGATAGTAATTTTTGGTTTGCTGATTCAGGTGCGTCGAGTCACATGACTTATCATCGAGAATGGTTTTCTGAGTTTCAGGAATATTCAGAAAAACATGTTGTTGAAATTGCTGATAAATTTTGTTTGGAAATACATGGTGCCGGTACCATTTTAATTGAAGCCCGTATTAACAATCAGTGGGAGCCACGTCGATTGGAAAATGTTCTGTATGTTCCAGATATTGGTAAAAATTTACTGTCAACAGCAGTTTTAACGGATAAAGGTTTGAATATTATAATTCAAAAGGATGGCTGTAAAGTAATTGATAAATCAAAAAAGATTGTAGCTGTAGGTGAACGTTATGATATGAATCAACTAAAAATGGACTTTCGTTTGCGTATAAGTGAAAACGCAAATTCAGCTGCGGTTTCACTTGAACATTGGCACCGTCGTTTAGGACATATCAATGTTGATACAATAAAAAAAAATGTGTAATGAAGGTTTGGTCACTGGTATTGATTTGTCAAGCAATGAAAAGTTTTTTTGTGAAGATTGCCAGCTTGGGAAAATGACAAGATCAACACATAGAATATCAGTGAAGCGGGAATCAGTTAAAGGTGAATACATGCATGCTGATTTGTGTGGTCCTATGGAAGAGGTTGGCATTGGAGGTATTCGTTACTTCTTATTAATCAAGGACGAAGCTACAAGTTTTCGATTTTTATATTTTATAAAATCAAAAGAAGAAGTCTATGAATGTTTGAACTCATTTATTCCAATGGTCCACAAAATGAATGGGGTATGTATAAAATATTTTCGCTTTGATAATGGTCTTGAATTTATGAATCATAAAATTAAAAATTTGCTAAAACAAGAAGGTATTCAAATAGAGTTCATAACACCATACACACCCGAACAAAATGGTTTTATTGAAAGAGATAATCGTACAATTCAAGAGAGTGCTAGAACGATGCTAATTGCAAGTGGCTTGCCAAAATTGTTATGGCCAGAAGCTGTTCGTACGGCAGCATATTTGTTAAATCGTTCTACAAATAGCAATTGCGTGGGCAGCACACCATATAGTAAATGGTTTAATAGGAAACCCGATTTGAGTCACGTTAAAATATTTGGTACAGAATGTTTTGTACAAATACCAAAACAAGTCGGTCGAAAAAAATGGGATCCAAAAGCAAAAAAGGTTTTTCTAATTGGATTCGAGCCTACCAGCAAAAATTTTAGATTATATGATTCAAACAATAATAAGGTTTTTATAAGTTGTGATGTTCGATTTAATGAAATTGAATCAAAAGGTTTTTTGATTCATGATGAAGATAAAAATGATCATTATAGTGTTAAAGAAATTGAGAACGTTGAAATGAATGATAGTGATAGAAAACTAGATGGAGATGTTGATGAAACAGTAAATGAAAGTGGCTCAACTACGTTTGAAGATGCAGAAGAAACTTTAACAAACGGTAATAATTCTTTAGAATTTACATCAACAAATCAACGAAATGAAGCTAGACGCAGGAATCAACGTTATGATTTGCGTACTACGGTTAATTCACCAGAACGTTTGATTAAAACATGTAATATGGCTGTCGTAGTTGAACCAAAAACGTATGAAGAAGCAATTAAATCAACGGCTAATGTGCAGTGGAAACGTGCAATGGATGAAGAATTTCATTCATTAATTAAAAATGATACTTGGTGTTTGGTCGAACCTCCAGAGAATCAAAAAGTAATTGATAACCGTTGGATATTTAAAGTAAAGGAAAACACAGATGGCACGATTGATCGATATAAGGCGCGTTTAGTGATTCGTGGATTCACGCAACAGTATGGTGTTGACTACGAAGAGACCTTTAGTCCAGTTGTGAAGTTTGCTTCAATTCGTACTATTTTGTCATTGGTTGCAATGAATAACATGCATTTAAAACAATTTGATGTAAAAACTGCGTTTTTAAATGGTGAACTGAATGAAAATGTGTATATGAATCAACCAGTCGGTTATGATGATAATAGCGGCCGCGTGTGCAAGTTGGTTAAAAGTTTGTATGGACTAAAACAAGCATCTCGTTGTTGGAATCAAAAGTTTACGTCGTTTATCCATAAGTTTGATTTCAAAACATGTGATTCTGATCCATGTGTGTTTATTCGACATGTAAATAAACAAATGATTATACTTGCCATCTATGTCGATGATGGATTGTTAGCAGCAAATGATGTAAATGAGATTGATACAGTAATATCATATCTACATGATCATTTTGAAGTAAAAGTATTTGAAGCAAAGTGTTTTCTAGGACTAGAAATTGAACGTAACATAAATGGTTCAATTCGTATACATCAACAGGCTTATGCCAAGAAAATATTAAATCGTTTTAATATGATGGATTGTAAAGCAGTGTCTACTCCAGCTGATTGTGGTCAAAATCTAGGTGATTTTGTGAATGATGAAACAGACAAAAGTTTTCCATACCGTGAAGCAGTTGGAAGTCTGATGTACTTGTCAATTGGTACACGTCCAGATATCAGTTATGCGGTTGGTGTAGTTAGCAGATATCTGGAAAAACCAAGTGCAGCTCATGTGAATGCAGTCAAACGCATTTTTAAATACATAAAAGGAACAATTCAGTTGGGTATCCTTTATAAATATAATGATATTTTTGATTTTGTTAGTTTTAGTGATGCTGACTATGCGGGAGATAGTGAAACGCGAAGATCAACTAGCGACTATGTTTTCAGCATTGGTTCAGGTGTCATTAGATGGGCGTCAGTGCGACAACAATCAGTTTCAACATCGTCAACGGAATCTGAATACGTTGCAGCTTGTCAGACAATAAAGGAATTAGTTTGGCTTAAAAGTCTTGTATCTGAAATGACATCAAATCAAGTGGAAGCAAAATTGTACATGGATAACCAAAGTGCCATTCGGTTGATTAAAAATCCGATTTTTCATAAAAGAACCAAACATATCGACGTACAATATCATTTTATTCGTGAAAAATTTGAAGAGGGCCAGTTTAAATTGGAATATGTCAATACAGACGAACAAGTAGCAGATATACTCACCAAGCCATTAAACAAAAATCGTCATAATTATTTATGCAATTTAATGAGTCTAAGAACAGAAATAGATAATTGATTATTGGATTACATTTTAACGTAGAATTATGTCATTTTTGTTTGTTTTTTTTTAAAGTTAGATTTTATTTGTAATTATAACAATGAGTGGGAGTATTTGAAATTACATTGTTCTAATATTTAAATGTTGGCAACATTGTCAAGTATATTTTGCATTTGTTGTAAAACGAAATGTCAATTAGTTAAAGTAATAAACATTCTCAGTTTATCGGTAACAATCAAACTTATGTGTCGTGTTTCATTTATCAAGCGCATTAGAAATTACACAAGTTCAACACAAACAATTGCTATTCATCAACAACTGAAAAATTGCTTCTGTCAACGACGGAAGAATGTAAAAAACAAAGGACTGAAGTATATACTGCGACAACCAACTATAACAATATTTCAATCCTGTTCGAAAAATATTCATCTTTTCAAAAAATTGTCAGAATCTTAATGTATGTTATAAGATATTACAATCACCTGAAGAAGAAACTACGGCACACTGAAAATGTACTCAGTGAACGAGAACAAGCAGTTTTTATCTGTATTAAATGGGCACAGCATGAAGAATTTTTTAAAGAAATCAAAGATTTAACGGTGTCAAAGAGAGTTGCCAATAACAGCAAATTAGTCTCTCTCTCTCCATTGCTTGATGCAAACAATATTCTTCGGGTAGGAGGTAGACTAAAACAAGCTGATATAGAATATGATGCGAAACATCCCATCATATTACCAAAGTTGCATATTTTAACGAAGTATATTATACAAGATACACACATCAAAAATTTACATAGTGGACCAACTCTTACCTCTCATCTTATACGTCAAAATTTTTGGATAATCGGGGGACAAGCAACAATAAGAACGCAACTAAAGGATTGTGTTACTTGTAAAAGATTTCGCGGAAAAACTTCACAACAAACAATTGCCTGCCGAAGTCAAGAGTTACTCCATCAAGGCCATTTACTCAATGCGGAATAGATTATGCAGGACCAATATTGCTGGCTACAAAAAGGGGCAGAGGTGCAAAACTGGTGAAAGGTTATATTTCCATTTTTGTGTGTATGTCAACGAAAGCAGTGCATTTGGAACCAGTGAGTGACCTCACTACCGCTGCCTTTATTGCTGCATTGAGAAGATTTGCAGCCCGAAGAGGAGTGCCCGCAGGGATCTACACAGATAATGGGTCGAACTTTATAGAAGCCGATCGAGAGCTAAAAAGGGTAATCGGTGAATTGAATAGTAATAAAAATTGTTCTATTTTAGAGTACTCAGCACAATATAGAACTCAGTGGCATTTTATTCCACCAATGTCTCTCAATTTTGGTGGACTGTGGGAAGCAGCTGTGAAATCCGTCAAAACTCATCTTCTAAAGTTTACTGGAAATGCTCATTTAAGCTTTGAGGAAATGTCAACTTTGTTAACTCAAATAGAAGTGCTGCTTAATTCTAGACCGCTATATTCAATCGTGACCGATGATCATACAATTGATGTTCTTACACCATCACATTTTCTGTTCGGATCTGCAACTGGATTGATCCCCGAAAGAAACTACAGTGAAACTCCAACAAATCGTCTCACGCGATGGGAATTAGTACAACAGAAAGTTCAACAGTTCTGGAAAAGATACCAATCAGAATATCTCAATACGTTACATCAGTGGAATAAGTGGCAAAATACATCTGAAAATCTAAAACCGGGTGATGTGGTTACTGTAAAAGAAGATAATTTACCACCAGGGAAATGGGCTCTTGCTAAAATAATAGAAGTTCACCCTGACACAGAAGGTCTTGTACGTGTAGTAACCGTTAAAACTGCAACATCAACTTTCAAGCGGCCAATCACCAAAATATGCAAGCTCCCAATTTTTTAACTCCGTCAGCGTGGGGAGTATGTTCCATCACTAACCTTCTATATATAACCAGAAAATAAGCATAATACAGGCCGCAACTGCGATTGCTACTTATTACATCAAACTTTAATCTTGTGTAGCATTAACAAACATTTGTAACATAAATCTAAACATTAGATGCATCTTATATAGTTCGCTGATAATTGTGGTTAATGTTTAGCTTCTCCATCTGTCAACCAATAGATGAATTACATATCTTACCTGTATTACTGTCAACATGACAAAATTAAATAAAACGAAATCAAGAAATTTTTACCAAACAAATTTCTCTTTCATCATCGTCTGCCACACAGATCGGATCAAGAAAAATAATATCAAAATATCAAAAGGAGTATCATCGCTATCAGCCATATTGAAAGGAGAATATATAAATTTATAAATAATGGGTTCAACTAAAACTACTGTGAAGTATAATTATTATATTTAATATTTATATTGTGATTGAAAATTTATATAAAAACAAATATAAAAATATATGTGATAATAAATATAAAATTAAAATAATACAAAATATATATGTGTACTGATTTTTTTGTATAGGAATAATAAAGTGAAAGGAAAAACAAAAAAATAAACTGCACAAAATATTACAGACGGAGATGTGTTTGAACAGTGACTTCACTATTGTCACCCGCTGTCTGTACCTGTTGTTCACCGATCGAGCAGCTGATTGGTTCTGGAGATATTTTCGCCAGAACCGACAGCTTATTTGGACTGACTTGTGTCATGCTCTGCGAATAGAATTCCAGGACCAGCAGACGGACGAAGAAGTGAAGGAGCGGATGAGGTCCAGGAAACAGAGACCCACGGAACTATTTGATGAGTTTTTACAAGCTATATATCGACTGGCGGATAAATTAAGAGTACCGATGTCGGATGCCGAATTGCTATCTCTGATTCGAAATAACTTACGATTGGAAATCAGAAAGGATCTGCTCTATGTCACCATTTACGGATTGGAACATCTGCGCCAGCTCTGCCGAGACCGAGAAAAATTATGGGCCGAATCAATAACCAGACCGCGAGATTATAATATTAGACCATCTAGACCTGTGTCAGAAGTAGACTTGGATCGTGAATTTTCTCAAATTCAAATTAGTGAATTGCCAGCGGAGTCGCTATCTAATATAACCAACGTATCAAATGAACTCGCAGCAATACAGACAGCTCTTAATATGAAACGAATAACCAGTTCAACTATTTGCTGGAACTGCAAGAGACCTGGTCATCGGTGGCACGACTGTCGTGAAGCTTAACGTTTGTTTTGTTGGGGATGTGGAAAGGACGATGTGTTGTGTCCTAATTGTGACAATTGTTGGGGAAACCGAAGGGGGGCCAGAATCCCAACACCTTTTCTCGCTCCTAGGACACATCTTAGACTCATCAGAGCCTAAAAATAGTTTGTCTTCAGATCCTACAATTATTTCGCCTCATAACCCATTTCTTTATGACGCAGTCTCGAACTCAGCTTCAACCTCCACTTTGTTGGATAACTCTTGGAACGCATCACCTGTCATTAATTCGAACCTTAACGAACCTTACTGATACCCTGGTATCCACTCATGATGCTGGATTGAAATTATTGAAGCGAACACCCGCTCAACCACAACCATTGTGTACCAAAATCAAATCATTCCAACAGCGATTGAATGAATACCTGAAGATACGTTCGAGTATATTTATCGATTCATTATCATATTTGAAACTTCCATCGCGCTCTGCACTCCGTTCTCGTATTTATTGGCAACAACGACGCTTGTTTAAATCCAAAACCATTTCCTCCATTGTGAAATTGGCAAACGATGTGAGATCTTATGCCACAGTGTCAATATTGGGTAAACAACATACTGGACTGTTGGATAGTGGAGCGTCCTTGACTGTAATTGGTGGTGATTTTGCTAAAGAAATCGTACAGACTCCAGACCTTCTGACTTATTCGTCTGCAGTAGTTCGTACTGCCGATGGGCAAAGACAGAAGATCTTGGGATTTGTGAAAACGAAGATTTCATTTATGAACCAAGTCAGAACCCTGAACGTCTTCGTTATCCCGTCTTTGACCCAAGATCTATACTTAGGTATAGATTTCTTTAATGCTTTTGGCTTTTTTAACCCAATGTTTAGCTTACCTACATTTTCGACCACGGAGTCAGTAATTTCAGAGTTGTCTATGGACAAACAGGAACGCTTGCAAACTGCTATTCAACTTCAACCATCATTTTCGAAAATGGGTCTGGGTCGAACACATTTGATAGAACATGTGATTGATGTGGGAACGGCCGCTCCCATCAAGCAACGTCACTATCCGACTTCGCCCGCCATTGAGAAACTGATGGGAGAAGAACTGGATAGAATGTTATCTCTGGGTATTATAGAGGTCTCAAACAGTCCATGGTCGAGCCCTGTGGTTTTAATTCGCAAACCTGGGGAGAATCGTCTTTGTTTGGACAGCAGGAAGGTAAATACTGTTACGAAAAAGGATGCGTACCCCCTTCCACAGATAGATGGAATTTTGAGTCGTCTGCCACAAAGTAATTTCATTTCCAGTTTGGATCTGAAAGACGCTTTTTTGGCAGATACCTCTAGAAAAACACTCCCGAGAGAAAACTGCTTTTACGGTCCCAGGGCGGCCATTGTATCAGTTCGTAAGAATGCCTTTCGGACTGTGCAATGCGCGCAAACAATGACTAAATTAATGGACCAAGCAATTCCTCCACATCTCAAGTCGTGCATCTTCGTATACTTGGATGATCTTCTAATAGTTACAGATACCTTTGAGGCCCATCTGAAACTGTTAGAAGATATCTCCCAGTGTCTTAGACGTGCGAACTTCACGATAAATGTGGAAAAAAGTAAGTTTCTCTTGTCGGATGTAAAATATTTGGGATATGTCGTGGGAGGTGGTACGTTAAAAATCGATCCTGATAAAACTCAGGTCATTTCTGAATTTCCTACACCGCGTACGTCCAAACAGCTTCGACGATTCCTAGGTATGGCGGGTTATTATCGTTGTTTTATATATGATTTCTCTGCTATGTCCTCTCCAATATCAGATTTGTTGAAGAAAAATCTAATAAATTCGTATGGACACCAGAAGCTGAAATAGCATTTATAAATCTCAAAAATGCTCTAGTATCAGCACCCGTTCTAATAAACCCCGACTATACTAAGCCCTTTACTCTCCAGTGCGACGCTAGCAATGACGGTATAGGTTGTGTATTGCTTCAGTGTGACATGGACGGTATGGAACACCCCATAGCGTACATGTCCAAAAAACTGAATTCTGCACAGCGCAATTACTCAACTAGTGAGAAAGAGTGTCTAGCCGCCGTACTGGGAGTAAAGAAATTTAGAGCATATGTCGAGGGTCAGGCCTTTAAGATCGTAACTGACCATGCTTCAATAAAATGGTTAATGCAACAAAAAGACCTTTCTGGTCGATTGGCTCGTTGGAGCTTGAAATTGCAGGGTTACGTCTTTGATATTGAGTACCGAAAAGGAAAATTAAATACGGTTCCTGACACTCTATCAAGACGTGCCTCTGTCGATGTCATTTCTGAACTATGTCCAGTGCCTAATATAGATCTTAAGTCACCTTTCTTCAACACTTCTCGATATTTGGAGTTGGTAAATCTGGTTACCGAAGCAGACGGTACATTGCCTGATCTGAAAGTAATTTCTGGTCGGGTTTATAAACGATTGGCTTGTCTGGATCACGATATTCTTTCTGAAAGTGAGGTTTGGAAATTGTGGTTACCTGAGGAATACACTGACGAGTGTATTGCAAGGGCCCACAATCCTCCTACCTCATCGCATGGAGGTCTAGCGAAAACGTTGTACAATATCCGTAGATTTTACTACTGGCCTCGAATGTATTCACAGGTCAAAACTTTCTTGTCGAACTGCAAGATCTGTAAAAAAATTAAAGCTCCTAATATCCCACTTCGTGCTCCCATGGTATCTCCTATGAAAACAGAACGAATTGGTCAGCGGCTATATATCGATATTCTGGTGATATTAGATCACGTAACTAAATATCCATTTTTATTTCCTTTACGGAAACTAACCGCTGAACCAATTTGTCAATTGTTGGCTACCAATGTGTTTCATGTATTTGGTTGTCCAGAAGTAATTGTGTAGATAATGGGACGCAATTTAAATCTAAACTGTTTGAAGATTTCTTGGCGAAGCACGGAGTGAAACATACCTTGCTGGCGTTATATTCGCCTCAAGCTAATGCTTTTGAACGGGTGAATAGAAGTGTGTTATCCGGTATTCGAGCCTACCTAAAGGAGGAGCATTCTAAATGGGATCTGCTCTTGAGCGAGATCGCTTGTGCACTACGTTGTTCTCTCCACCAAACTCTTAAATGCTCCCCCTATTTCGCAATGTTTGGAATACCTATGGTGACTCATGGTTCATCTTATGATTTACTACGACGACTGAACTGTCTTCATGAACCAGGTGAAACAATTATACGTCCTGATTATCTTAACAAGATTCGAATTCTAATTCTTGATTTAACTGCCGAAGCATTCGTCAAAAGTGCTGAACGATATAATCTGCGAGCTCGGGTTACCTTGTTTAAACCAGGTGATACGGTGTTCCGAAGAAACTTTTTATTGAGTGACGCCGGTAAGAAATTATCTGCTAGACTTGCACAGAAGTTTGTTGAAGCCAGAGTAATAAGGTTTGTAGGGACCGCCGCCTACGAACTGGAAGACCTGGCTTCCAAACATAGAGGTGTATTTATCATTCTAAGGACATTCGAGCCTAACATCTGTAAAATTTTCTTTTTTTTGGTATGATATCATATTTCGTTTAAAATTGTGTTTCACAGCCATTGCTGGATAGCGGTGTCAATGACCTTAAAGTGTGAGGGTGGTTTCGTTCGGAATAACAATTCAGGGAGTGGAGTCCAATTTTGGAGTTCATGTTTCGTTTAGGGTCGATTTCAGAATTTCTGTTCCTGAATGGTTGCAATTGTAAATTCAGAGGTTGAATGTGTTGAGTTTGGTTCAATTGGTCCCTCTGAAACTATTTGAACAAACTTCAGAATCAATAAGTTGGATGCGTACAACAGTGTAGCCCGGCTAGCGTAGTCGGAGAAGCATGAGACTCTTAATAGTTCAGGTGTCGGGTTCGAGCCTGTAGGACATAAGTACGTAGACGTAGTTGGAACCGTATGAAAGGAGTATGGCAGATGTTACTTCGCGTTTCGAGTTTTCCTCAATTTATTTTTGTGTTTTTTTCGGGTGACTCTCGAGTCCGGGAACCCCCAGATCTGCCCGGAATTGGGTCTGGAAAGTTTTGTTTATCCATCGCTCACAAAAGATTAGTATACTATTTTTCTCTCTGCCTCTCAAGCATTTTTTTTTATATATATTTGTAGCTAACTGATATAATTTTGATCCTTTTCGTTATCAATTCATTTCTATATGCATGGTCGTCATCATGAACTATTGGAAATAACGG